>DWJK01004875.1:0-11598 GCA_018248815.1 Croniades pieria auraria
AATGTTTAATTGCCAAATCTAACTATCGATCTACATTGTTCCTCTAGTAAAGAATAGATGGCATTGATACAAATTGCAGTTAGCTACGCAATATGTGCTTCGGCGCTTCGACATATATGTGATTCTAAAAGTTATATTTAATTTTCATTAACGGCGTCCTTAATTTTTTTTTAACTTTATTTTAGATTAGTACCGAGTTGCTATCAATGGACCACTAAAGCGTTCCAACATTAGACCGGTCTAATGATTGCAACTTTTAAAATCGCTAACTGTTATTATATTTCATGAAAATATTATGTAGGTACTGTATTGTAAATAAGGATGTACTATTATTATTGCAGAATGTCCACAAATAAAAGAAAGTACTATATATATATATATATGGATCGAAACGAGTATGCATCTTGCTATTGAATCTTTTAGAAACAAAGAAGTTGGCCTTAATGAGGCAAATCGAATGTTTGGAATTTCAAAGGCCACCTTAAAACGAAGATTAGATGGAGTAAATAAAAAGGCCAAAGAATGGAATCTGCAGGTGATCTTCCTCCTGATTTAGAAACCGAATTATGTAATCATATTCTTGAGCGCAGCTTATATGGTATAACACCAACAGATAGAAAAGTACTAGCATTTGAATTGGCTGAAAAAAATAAAATCAAGCACCGTTTTAACAAAGAAAAAGAAATTGCGGGAAAAAAATGGTATTATGGGTTTATGAAGTGTCATGCCTCAATTAACATTACGCCAACCAAGGGCAACTTCAATGAATAGAGCTATAGGATTCAATAATATTAATGATTATATAATAATATTCAACTGCATAGTCACCTAGATTGGACCATTAGAACAATTTTTCTAAGTCCATTCATAGCAATCTAATGGTCCAATCAATGTCACCATGGTCCAAAGAAAGCAACCGTAAAGGGAATTTTTATTTTTTTCAAAAGTTTATATCGTCATTGTTACTTCTTTACAATGATTATAAATAAATCTCGTAAATAAAAAGAAGTGATTAATTGGTTTCATTGTATCACTTATTATTTTAGAGATATAAAGGCACTAAGTTAAGTGGTCCAATCATGGCAACCTTCCCCTATGTATTTAAAGTGTTATCAAAGTGGCCGGTTTAATGACAATCGGCTCATCCCCTATTTTATCGTGGAATGGAAAAACAGGTAGGACGCATAAAAAACTTAAGAAAAGTGGAAGTACTACCTACACTCCTCTGCCTACCTCTTCGGGAAAAATATAGGTGTCATGTTATGCAAGGTTATCTCATTAAACAAGTTAAAATATATAGCCTGTAAAAATATATATGTAGGTACCACGGAATACTGACGCACTCAGTCGCTACCTGTAAATTAGAATCGCGTGCCTAAAGACGGCGTCGAAATGTGTATTAGAGATAGGATGAGCGTTTATTGGTGGCGTCGGTGGTGGATAGCGGCAGGCGGCCGGGCGCGGCCGGACGAGGCTTTTATCGAAATTAGCGGCGGGCGCGCCCGCGCCGCGGCGCACCCCTCTCGTAAAACAGCGCGGCCGCCACCGCCGCGACGACGCGCGAGCCGCACCTCGCTGTCACACCCTCGCATTTCACCCTCCTGATACCGCACTCAATGACGTGCTTCTTTATTGCTTCGCGCTCATGTTACATACGTACACATATAATGGTGTAGTACACACATACACATATAATAATAAAAAATACAAGACAAACCAAATAAGAGACAATATGATCCAACCGGCCTCTTAACCCTCTCAAATCCTTAACGGCTGTTTAAAAGACAAAACATCAGCGGACGGCTAAGCTGAACCGAGCCGCGCTGAGCCGTAGAACACAAATACTGCGGAATAGTAAAGAGGCACATTTCAAAGCCGCGAGAACATAATGCGGATTTGTGGATCAGAAAGCGGACATTCGGCCTTCCCGAGCCGGTCACGTATACAACACAGTAAACAGCTCGAGAACTGTTGTTGACTTACAGAATACCGCACAACTGGTCGCGTATAAAAATTTACATTTGTAGACACGCACACACATACCCGCGTAGTACCGACGTCGGGAAAGCGTTGTGTGGACAATGTCTTCTATGCAATTTATTATAGCAGCACGCCATGTCCCTAACGACGTAGGCAGAGAACACCCTGTGCGAAATATCTCCACCTTCGTAATCCTAACGCTTGTTTGACACATCGGTTCATCATCGCTTTGAGACATTTAACTGTCAAATCAACCAGTATTAGACCTATTGGGTTGAGACGTAAGCCTTGGCCTCCCGCGGCATCCACCTCCATCAACATTCACATTGTCGATCACTATAATTCATTTGGGCAATAAAAAAAAATCCAAACTTGCCGCGTCAGTGATCCGAATGACGACAACGGTAAATCGCTAGACCTGCGACGCAATAAGTTGGTCAAGCGGCTGAGGTGAGGCCAGATGCGACTTGCGAGCACTGATTAGTCGTCGTCTGTATGCGTTCTCTTACTGCCTCGGCGACATTATTCTGTGACACAATGCGTTAGTACTATTTTTCTTATACTGTAAATAGTAATACACACGCACACACATATTCGTACATATGTATATGCAAATATACATTGGCCCTCTCACTATCAAGTAATGCTTGTTATATGGCCGTGTCACAAAAAACCTGTGTTTACAATACGTACAAGTACTTCACTAATAGATAATGGTTTTGGTGAATATCTACGTATATATACATACATGAACAAATAACGTATTTAACTCACGTGTGTTTTTATTCGCTAGCAAGTAGCTATTGATACAAATGTAGAGAAACAAATATTAATAACATTCATTAGTAGTGTAATACTTCAATTAATTATAATGAATTTATATGTATTTAGAACTCAAGGAACGTTTGTTTTTGAAGTCTACTATTACCCTAGCTAGAGCGGCGTCTACCCTAAAACCGTTCAAGATTCACAAACGTGTATCACCTTGTTACTTCGTTGCAGACCAGCTTCAACAAAAAAAGCACCCGAAGAATGAGTCGTAAATTAAAATCTAGAAAAATCAGGGTCATCTCTAAAAGCACGTGTAAAGAGAGTGATAAACGTAATACGTCATATCTATAAGAATAGAACTAACTGGCACTCGGTGTTTTCGCCCAACCGCATAAGGGATCCGGTATGACGGTATGTTATAATGATAATAATGATAATTAAAAGTCATCATTATTAACTTTTTGCTGTTTAAATTTGGACACAAGTCTCTCAGAATGTGCAGTTAAACCAACAAGTGGCAGGCGGGTGCAGTTCGAGATGACGTATTCCACACGCTTTAAACAGCATTATTACGAACTACGCCAATGCAAGTGGCGCCAGTTGTAATTCTCTTAACCTATTTTTTAATTTAATTCCTTGATAGGGTAATATTTGAGCGCAATGTCGCGTGATGGATAACGAAGACGCGTGAAAGGAAAAAACCACGAAAAAGTAATCCATAATCTAAAAAGTTCCAATGATATTTGCCCGGAATAATTATAGTGGCCGATGAAGCGTCCTCTTCCTGTAACCATTCCATTATGGAATGTGAAACTAAACAGTCTCATTCTGGCGATTGGGAGATCAATTAATATCGGTAATTAGCGAAAAAAAACCTAAACTTTAAAAATAATGTATACCAAGAGTTTTATAAGCAAGTAATATTTAATGTAAAAAGCGCATAATTAAACGGTTGCTGACTAGAGTTTGAACTCCACACCCTCGGAATAAACCACTTACTAAGCCTATACCTGCTCATGCAACGTAACTTTACGAAAACTAATTAATCCTATTTTCTACCGTTTCAATATACCTTCTCCAGGAGTATTTTTGCATTAATGTCTTCAGACTGATCATTTATTAATTATTGTCTATCGACCTAAGTAATATCAATCCGAATAATTATTTCACGCCCCCAAGCGTACACTTAGCCACATTAATAATAATACAAGTAATTCATGAAATCTAATGCAGTGGCGATTATCCAGAGCGACGTGCCGTTTTACAGAATGACGTGACACGAAGACGATTTGGCAGAACGCTACAACGATCAGCAACGAAATAGGCAGTACACTACCTCCTATTTGGCAAATGCTAGCAAGTAGGCTGCGCAAGGATGCACCGAGCGAAAACGGAAGACACCCTTATCGCGCCACACGCTGACTACCTCCACGTGGAAATCCTTTGCGCCCAAATGGCAAAATGATATTTTCTAACAACACAGTCGCATACATACCTATGTATACATTAAAAGCAAAGACACGAGTAGAACAAAACTAACAATGCATCGCATACACACGAAGCAATTTAAAACAACGCTGCACGGCAAAGGCGGCCCATAGAAAACAAAGGAGGAAACGAAACATTAAGGATGCGAAGGTGGTGAAAATATGAATATATTACACAGCAATACGAGCCGAGGTAATCACACGCACGCAAGAAAGCGGGCCGCGGCCTGCGCCACTGGAGGAATTTTATTCGTGAAACCAATAATTCACGTGGGTACAACTTTAATTTCGGCCCAAAATAAAAGTCTAAATGATAAAATATGATGTATAAAATGTGTGCGCGCTCCTACAAAGTGTGCAGAATGGGTAGTAAAACATCGACATCGCTCGTAAAGAATTGGGCGGCGCGCGTGGAAAGCGGTGATGTAGAGACAACCGCAGAGGTGGAAAGGATGCTGGATAATGAGGCGACGTAATGAAGTGCCCACGTTAGGAGCTGGTTTGGATCTCCGCTCCAATTTCTCGCTAACTGAACATATTATGTACCGAACGCCGCCGGGGCCGCCTCCTCGGCATTTGTGCGTCGTTGCGCTACTCGTTTCGCTCCACAAGAAATCTGGTTACATCGCTCAATGTACCTACCTACCTTCCCGGTTATTTTTGATGCCCCCAAAAAGGAAAAAAAAAACTTCGGTAAATTCAATGTTGTAAGCAAATTTTCATAGAACGAAGCAAAGGAGAAAGGAAGCCAATATAATTATACCGCTCGAGGTGGTGGAGGCTAGCGTCAAATAGCTTCCTTAAATCGCTTGTTTATAATCAAACCTCTTACATTTAAAGAGGTCAAACGTCTAAAGAGTTTCAGAAAAGGATCCATGAAGGTATAATTACTCATGTAAAATGTATAGTTCTTACCAAAGGAACTACACTATACTACGAGACAAGCAATGCGCTGACCGAATTCTCACGTGTTGCGAATGGTACCTGGTACCTATTCAATTCCTTGTCATTACTGCATTAAAAAAATCTAGTTGGTTATAAAATAAGTTATCACAGAGCATCTTCATCTAGTGCCTAGTGTTGTGAAAAGTTTAGGTGAAGCGAGTGACAAAATATATGTCAAATACTTTTGTTTTAAATCTCAGTTCTAATGATGAATGTGATTCTAGTCAATACTTTTACTTCGCTGCTGCCACGAGCTCATGCGGTCATTAAACTCTAACGGTACTCTGATCTCAATTCATTATTTGTTGCGATCGAACAAAATTAAACGAAACAGTTATATCCGATCAATAAATTAAACGATGGAGAATATTATTACGAGTTTTTTGTATTGACCCACTAATTAAAGTATCAAAAATAAAAAATAATAGGATTAACAAAATTATAAAAATGCCTTTGTTATGCAAAGTGGAGACAGTGAGATGGGCGAGGTGAATGTACGCACGAAGTGTGCCACGCGCCGGAGAAATACTTCGGAGCGGGTACCGTTAGTGGAACGCGGTCAGGCCGGCCGCGGTACCGCTGCCCGCAACTACAGCTTACCCACTTAGTTTAATACCTTCTGCTTTACGATCGTTCTTCGCTCATTAACAGTCAATCCAGCGTCCATGAACTAAAGGAAGTAGCAAGTGAAGAATAATCCACACAGAGGTAAAGCGGTGCAGTGTCGTAGTAGTAGAGGCGACGCAACGCGCAGGCAACAACTTCTCTCGGCGTGGTAATCGGAGCGTTTCTAATACCCACGCTTTGACTCGGTTTCACCGCACGCTTCTTGCCTCCGTTCTTATTTATTCGTTTTGCGAAATCGTTTGTAATATGATAACGTTCAGTCGACTGCCGAGCGAGCGACTCTTGAGTTCGTTCTCACGAAACTTCACACGGACTTCTTGCAGTCAGTTAGCTATTGAATTCCCCCTATTACACAGCAAGTAGAACGATAAAGGTGTTGGCTTACACGAGTGAACAAAACAAATCGAAGGCGGTTCGGACGAATATGCTGTTAAAACACGGTTTCGGTTCGCGGAGCGCGCTCGGCGGGAAGCCAAGTTATGGTAATGAGGGTTTAAAAGCGGACAAATGAATATTTTTCACAATAATTATGTTGGGTGGAACAGGTAAGGCGTGAAGCGCATCGCAGCTCCGCGGCGGGCGCAACAATTTGCATCACAAATGCGGGTGGCGGCCGCGACGCGCGCTCGCCCCACGGCGCCGCCGCGGCTCCCGCCCGCACCAGACAATGTCACAATCAACATCGCGTGGACGCTTTTTGGCCACCATGTGATTGCCGATTGTGGTTCACCATAATCGTCACCAAGATTTATTAGAGTTGCCAGTCTAGTCTATACACTAGTATTTTTTAAATGAAATACGAAAAGACTGATTGTAACAGCAGTCTTAAGAGTACAATTTTCGTGATGATGATCATCGAATTCAACGAATCGTGGACAGTTCACAAACATAAAGGCGCTCGGTTGTGTTAGCTAAACAATTGGTCCGAATTATGTTACGAACTTGCAGACGAAACAGATACAAACAAAATTACCATATATGTATCTATATACTACTTGCGGTCACAAGAGATAACAATATTGTCAATTTTATTTAAAACCGATTCAACCAAATCACTATGGAAGAAAGAATAATAAAAACACGGCCTAACGGAATTAAAATTTTTACTACAGATACCAATGCCCCATTAATTGCATAACAAAACATTACGCCTATATTTCCCCGAAGTGGAAGACAGAGGAGTCTACTTCTCCTACGTTCCACCTATTATGTTATACGTCCCATGTAATAGGGGAATGGAACATCAAGTACATCACACAGAATTCAAAAATTAAATCAATATATAGAAAGCATGTGTATGCATGCACAATCAGACATGCATAAACAGAAGTGTTCAGTGACGAATTACCGTTTGAAAAGCTACAGTCTAAAACGGTGGCCGCTCCTCGAGCAGCGAGAGGTAATGCGAGTAAAAGCGGCCAAGTTGAGAGGCGATGAATTAATAACGAACTTCTCCCGCGACGCGTGATGACGGCCGACAAGAGTAGCGCATTAGACGCCAACAATGAAAATTTACAAAAATCTCTCTCACACTAATTATTGCAAGGCATTTTTCTTTGCATGCTTAAGTGAAATTATGGATATAAATGCGCAAACTTGGCATTCAAACATCACAAGTAGATATTCATTAATTAAAATATTTGCCGGTGATTTGAAAGCGTGCAAACTCCGGTAAAAGTGTGTATTTTCGAAGTTACCGAACGGTTCTTAAAGTAAAATTTTATGTAATAAAATTATATCTACTTTAAAACAATCCGTTGTATAAGAATTGCACAATTGAAAGAAAGGCCTCTCTCGTAATGATCTAAGAAGCAATTAATTTTTTCTTCACCTTCGAAACATCACACAACTACTGGTAAATTGGCGCTCTAACGCATAGCCCAAAAGAAAGAGACTTGTTGAAAAGGGGAATCAGCCGCAATTCCAACAAATGTACGTCCATTTGTTAAACTCAAGTGTGAGGTTCAACAGTGAAATATAACGACTATCTCAGCCAAACGATGCAATCACTAGCAGGACTTAAGAGATTCACCTCTCATGCGTCATTTTAACCTTTTTCTTAGTTACGACTGGGATGATATTTCCCCTTGTTAAAAATAACGAACCCCAATATATATTAGAACAAAGTGTACAGCAAAGTCGCTGTATTTTTTTATTTCATAACAAGTGCCGTGTAACAAGAAATTAACGGTTTAAAAGCTCTCCGTTAACACCAATGTACGTGTAGGTACGACATGTAATATTTTGAGAGCGTGTTAGGTGAAGGTGTTGTAAGGTGAGTCCAATATTGAGATAAATCTTGTGCGAAATGACTCGCGCGGAAATTAACCGAGGTGCCTTACTTGGCGTCGGGTCGACGGAATGGGTGGTAAAGCGTCTTTTAATTAAATCAAGTGACGCGTCTCGCAGTAAGGTAGCGCGCTTCAATCACACAACCCCAATAAACCCACGCGCCAAACACTGCCGCTTTTGCTCACTTGCGATCTTAAGCCCGCTACGACCGGCGACACGTAAAACCTACAGACACCAAACTGAAAGATTTACGCGCAATATTATTTAAACATTTCCTACATGGATATGATCAATATTTGTTTAATCACACACACACAAACACACAAAAAGGAATTACTGGCAGTGTTGGCAGATTTATTAAATAACATTTCATGGCAACACTTTCGGGTACACCACACCAACCACCTACTACCCACATGCAAACTTTTGAACGTAAACATTTGCACGAACGTACCACGCTCCTATTCCGCATAACTTTTCGCTAATAAGCTCCCGTGTATGCAGGTTCATGTCTTGGCAACAAAGTGACGTTTCCGCGCCGACCTTATCAAATCGATGCTAATATATTATTATTATCCTTATCATTAAATATTAAATCTAATCACTATGGCTACTTAGCGCGCGATATCGCACCAGCATTAGTACGTATTGCAAAATGACAGGGCGAATCAGTCGGGGTGGGATATTGGAAGTATTAAGTGGCCGAAGCCGCGGTGTGGCAACAATAAAAATGTAAGTGGGCAGGGGCAGGCGGTGCGGGCCCGTAACAAGCGGTGCAGGAGCGCGCCGCGTGCTCGGATCGCACTCATTATTTCCATAACGAGGCTCTCTCCCGGCTCCCGAAGTCCCGGCCACGGCAATTAATTAGCCGGCTAAACGGTATCGTGTTTTACATTGGGATGTTTACGCAACTCTCCAGCGATAATGTCACCGGCCAGCGGACGGCAGTGCGAGCGCCGCTCCCACATTAATTAATAAAATATTATCAACACGACCCACCTCACTAAAAAATTAAAAGACTCGTTATCGGAGTTCGTTACACGTCCGTTGCATATAAATTGCTTATTTGACTAAGGAAAACTCACTATTACTCTGTGTCGTAAGTAAGAGACGAAAGTCGAAAAGACCGTATAGATGAAAACAAAAAAAATTTCTCGAGTGAAAATGTGACGAGTCTAACAAGTAAAAAAAAATTAACATGTTTCGACCGAAGTGTAACGGTAAATACGTAACATGTAGTATTAAAAAAAATCAAGATATTTTAATACGATTTTTTTGAATTGCAAAAGTTTGTTCTACACACACACACCACGCATACACACACAGCACAGTGCAGTGATTAACATTGCACACATTGCAAATAAGCCGTAACGTGTATTCAAACAGCATGCGCGTGTGTGTATGCCGGTGTTCTCGGTTCAAAGAATCGAAGAGATTAATCGCGCGCATCGGAATCGCCCCGCGGGCCGGTGCGACCGCACGCCGCCGGTGTCGTAACAGCTGGCAGTTGGCGTTACTTAAATTAGTTAACAATGACACATATTGCTGGCAAACAAACGGAGAGGACTCCTAAATAGACCGCCCTCTATTCTTAACCCGCCGCCGCCGTCACACCGGTGAGCGGCCGTCTGCTGATTCACGCGCGCCCCAAGGTGATGCCGCATGGAAATGAGCGCACATCCCGAAACGGACGAACCGTCAGGTGTGTGCCGCACGCCTCATTCTGCTCGATTCGACGCCACTGTCATATCATCGCTATATCGACACACACGCCGCTACACACGGCGTGCTATCCGCCGACAAAGGTCCCACTTAAATACAATTGTATAATTGTCGATGCTCTAAATCTTAAACTCTAGTATTGTAGGAGTTCAGTGCAACAGCGTGCATGTTGCGTAATGCGCCACTCGCTCGCAGGACGTTGATCTCGCACTTGAACTTGATACTTTTACTCTACTACAATCCTCCTCTGGTACCTTCACGTTCATCAAAGTTACATTAACCTTAAACGAGACAATCGACTGATGAAACACTCAAGTCTAAATGTTAATGAGGTTTTTCCCTTCTAAAAAAGTGAACGCTTTAGTAGCCGCGACACGGGCATTATGAACGGGAAAATAATTTTCCAGCACGTGAGCGAGCGTACCAAACGCTGCCCGGAAATTGTAGGAAATTGCAAGAGAAAATGGATCTGACGGTTTGAGAGGTCCGGTGGTACGTAGGCTTACTCGGGAGAGGCATTGAGCATCGCATAAGTTTACAATATTACCAACATCAATAGTATCTTGCGAGTATATTTTGCGTTTGTTTACGTTTCCTTCAAATACTTTTATGAAATTAAAATAAAATATTTATATCAAAAGGCTTCAATTTCTTCGAGGAGAAAGTATAGCCATAAAAAAAAACAAGTTCTAAGCCTAAACGATATTCGTTGATATTCGCAGACATAAGGAATGCACAAGCTCGCATACACAGAAAAGAATAGTGAAAATAAAGAGCACTCCATCAATCACACGAACAGAGCCCCGCGCTTCCGGACGAGGCCCGCCGCCCGCCCGCCTGGCCGAGCGGAGCATTTTCTTTGAATAATGAATATACAGGTGGGTAGGTATCGTGCCCCGTAACTGGACGTGATATACGCCGTCGTTGGCCGCATGCATAATTTCACTTATTTTATGTGGTTAATTGTCGAAAATGACCGCTAGTGAAATATATTACAAGGTTTCGACGCCAACAGTGCCGGTGGCGGCTAATGTATTCTACGGCCGGTGCGCTGCGCCTTCACCTCCGCGGCGCGCGCCGGCGGCCGCGTGCGAGTGTGTCGCCGCCGTGTATCGGTGTCGAGCAGCGGGACCCTCTAATATGCATAAGTGACGTTTTATATATATAAGACGTCGCCGTATCTATACAACTTGGACACGCGACATTTAAAACATTCTTAATAATATCATAAACGGAAAGTTTAGTCGTTTCATGGATCGTAAATATGAACAAAGATGGATCGATTCCGTGAGTGAATGTCACCGAGTAGAACACAAATGACACGTCGGCCGACAAAAATCGACATACGTTAACAATTACATAATTAACTGAGTAATGGAAAAAATGGAAACGTTAACAAAAACAGTACCAATCCACTATACTTCATACAGTGAGTAGCTAGACGCGCTAAAATGTGTACAGAACGCGACCAACGTATATAACGCGATGAATATGAGCGTCGTATAATATAATGCAGCAGCAGTAGTTTTTTGTATCCCGGAACAAGCGCGACCGGCCGCGCAATATTTGCGAGCTATGCAACAACGGGGACAATTGAACAATGTGCAAACAGTGGCCCGCAAATAAGACGATACGCGCCATCATCGACTATTTTTAACTAAGTACCATTCAATGTTCATTGACCGAATTATAAAAAAAAAAAGAAAATTTCTATGGTGTGTGAAGTCCGCCAACCCGCACTTGGCCAGCGCGGCGGACTACGGCCTTAAGCCTC
>DWJK01004876.1:0-11596 GCA_018248815.1 Croniades pieria auraria
TGCAAGCGCGACTGCTGATCGGGAGGTCCTGGGTTCAAATCCCGGGTCAGGTACTATTAGATTTTCCTAATTTAGAATTTCTAGTAGTGACTCGGAGTCTGGATCTATGTCTCATCAGGCACATACACCTATGGCAATAGGTTCACCACCTATTCCATGGGACTTAAACATAACTAACGAAACATGGGAGCGTACTACATTTAGGGATTACAGGCATGTTACATAAAAATTGAATAAAAGCCATCCTATAACAATCAAGGTTTTGGCCAAGAGTTTCCTTAACAGAAGCTTTTTAGATCAGAAACATTCTTCTCCAGGCGAAGATTACTAAGACAGCCACATGATGTAAGCTTGTCTATAACAAAATTGCCCATGTTTTGAATTGATATCAAAAGTGAGATATACATATGAATCTAACATTTTGAACTAAATAGTGGCTTTGATATACTTGGTCAGAAATAGGCACATTAGAACAAGTAATACACCTTTAAACAAAAACCTGAGGTTATAGAACAGTGCAATGAAGATTCAGAGAATACTTGGTAGACACAGACACCAAACAAAACAGGCAAGAGGTAAATTGAAAGAAAATTTTGCCATGGTACCATTTCACTGTAATTATAGAAGAAAAATTGTCTCTAAAATAGATTTGACTATAAGAAGCTAGTTATTCCAAAATACTATTTAACATACAACAGTCATTGATGCAATCATATTTGTAAAAAATTAGATTTGTACAAAACATTTTCACTTATTACAAAATTTAATATGACACTTTTTCTCTGTTAAAAATGCGAGATTTAAAAATGTTGTCGATTCTACTGAAGACATCTTCGGCAGATCTTGAAGCATCCACTCTGTAATGAAGGCCTTTCCTCATGTAGTAGTCTACAAGTGGGACAGTCTGTGTGTGATATGTAGCCAAACGTTTTTTTAAGGCTTCAACATTATCATCAGATCTTCTGATCAATTTTTCCCCAGTTAAGTCATCAGTCATAGGCTTAATGGGTGGATGGAACTCTTCATGGTAGCTTCTGCCGCTTGGTGGATGGATCAATCTTCCAGTAATTCTGCGAACTAGCAAGCTGTCTTGAATCCCAAATTCGATGACTGCATCCAGTGCTTGCTTCCTCTTGCCCAGCAAGTCATCCAACTGAGAAAAAAAAAATTCTGTGAACCATTTGTATTTAAAAATCCTCAAGAATTTTTTGGTATTGGTATTCAGTTTAAGTATAAGGTATTAATGAAACACAAGTTCTTGCAGTAACTATGATTTCAGATTCATAGTTTGTTTAGCAGGAGCCACAAGTGCCACAAGGTTTCTTTTAAACAAACCCTGCTTGGTGCCAGTGGGACAATTGTGTAAATGCCAACTACACCTTGGCACTTCAATTTCAAATGATTAAAAGTAAACTGAACCTTTTACATATCAAACATAAAATAAAACAAGAACTGTGCAACTACTGTTAGTACTAGCCTTACCTTCTCAGCTTGAGGCACAGTTCTGGGAAAACCGTCCAACAAAAATCCATTCTTACACTCAGGTTGGTCAAGGTTCTTGTCTATCATATCCACTACCATTTCATCAGACACAAGCTTGCCTTCATCCATCACCTTTTTAAGGCGACGGCCTAGTTCAGAACCTGAGGCCACCTCGGCACGAAGCATATCTCCAGTAGATAAATGACAAACACAATATTTCTCCTTCAAACGTGGAGCCTGAAAAAAATAAGAATAATTTGGTTGTAGATAAGCTTACGTAACATAGCTTAACGAAATACGTGTAATACATTAGTATGTAATGCCTTTTAACTATGCTGATAACATACAAGCGAGGTAGTGAAGTGAAAGTAAACAGGTCAAAGATAGATACTGCAACAAATTAGATAACTCACCTGGGTCCCTTTCCCTGACCCCGGTGGTCCCAATAGGACTGCCCTGATGCCGATCGGGTCATCACTAGGCATAGGTTTCACAGCAGTAGCGGCCGGTGCCATTTTCTGCAGTTACAAAGTTTAAAATGACGAAACAACACGCTTGATTCTTTAAGAATTTAACAGCACCCAAAGAGCAACTATTGATACAACGTACGTCACATACGGTATCAAACCGTTATCTAAATTAAAGTGAGTATCTACCAAATTGGGATATAATTTAGGGCGGTAAAAAATTTAATATAAACATATACGCGAGCGAGTGTGTGAAGATACGTCAAAGTGACATTAGTCTTACTGTGACGACGAGCGTGTAACGTCGATCGGTAATGTCAGTGTCATTAATGTGCCCAACAGGTTTTTTTTTTTTTCTAATTGTCAGTATGCTGTTGGCCCTATTGGCCTTCACAGTTTCACTGGGTTTAGTGGCGAGCCCAAATGGCTCCGCCTAGAATTACAGGATTGAAAAAGGGATAGAAGTGAGGCCCAGCACGGGCTGAATCACCGTCTCCGTCCCGCAAAAGAGAAGTAGGGGCTGTGCGTACCGATCCGCGGGCGTCTCCTGTGAGACTCGGACCTAGGCACGGATCGACACGGTGTGTGCTTGTCGAAAGGAGACGGTACTGCGACGGTCATACGTGCGGGGATACCGCACGTCTGTCGTGTGGCAAGCGGTGTCTTTGTCCTCGCCGACGGGGACACGCCCAACAGGTTATTCCTTAGAGATATTATATACAGAGTAGGGGAGTCAGCCTAAATGTGTCTTTCGAAAAAAAAGAGAAAGCAAATGGGACTACCTAAATTTTTGTCTCTTTCTACTCGCGAATGGACAGGTAGCGCTAGCGTGAGTTCATTATTTGAAAAACAAGCGGTTTTTTTTGCTGCACATGCGTCAGTAGGAAGAGAGATAGAGATAGGGTATCGCGATCGTTTCTCTCTCTCTAACCGTCGGATGTTGCCACTTTCAGGCAGCCGTGTGTCTTCCCTACTCTATACGTAATATATCTATAAGTTATTCTGCTGAGGTACCAGCTAAGTAAATTGTAATAATCTCTGATTTTCCTCTGACATAGGTTACTTATTTTGAAAAGTCTATCATATAGGATTGTTACACTATATAAAATTACGTTTTCATAATCCGAATGCGGGGCACATAGTCATTATCCACATCATCATTAGCAAGCAAGCAAGTAGTCGTTCGTACGCCGCGGCGGATATATCGCCGTATGGGTGCGAGTCTGCGGGCCTCGAGGATCTCCTCTTTACCCGGGCAGTCTCAGGGGGTCAACCGCCCCCCAGTGATGTCACCCCGTCAGTCAACGGTGTTGTTGTCTGTGGTCGTCACTCGCCGACCAACGTGTCGTCATTAGCCTATCTCAATCCACTGCTGGACATGGGCTTCCCCTAATGAGCGCCATCTCGACCTGTCCTCAACGCCTAAAGACTGCAAATCCACTCTTAGCTACTATGGCAGACTTCGATTTTACCCTTCTCGTTTTAAAAAGAGACCCGGATTCAACAGTGGTAGGTAAAAAGGTTAATTACGTCGACGAAAAAAACAATAGATATATTTACATCAATTAATAAACTTAAAAAGACGGCCGTAATATATGTATGTATGTATGTATTTTTGGCAGTATCTCGCATTAAAAGAGTTCTCTAAATATTCTATTAATGTTTGTACTATTATTATTTTTATATTATTTATTAAATATAATATTATTAAAATTTTGCTACAAGGTTGTACTTTCTACTACATATTATTTAAAAAGGGTTTTCAAGGTTATTATGAACTAAAACATAACAGAGTCAATTAAAGATTTTTGTCTACTGGGCTTCTAATTATGCACCATTGAAAAACTGTTGGTCAGATTTTTAAAAAAATATTGTAGTATGGATTTTGAAGAGAGTTTGGTCTAGCAATGCAAAGTGTACTGCATGTACTTAAATATAACTACATTATAGTAAATCAACATGTATAGTGACTAAAAGATTAGTCTAAAACTAAGGTACTTTTACGCATACGCACAAAATAGTTATTTAACATAAACACAGCTGTAAAAAAAAAGTTTTTACGAATCGGCGTCCAGTCGGTCGCCTTGTAGAACAATAACCCGAATTTCAAAGTGGCTTTTGTGAAGTCGACAGAGATAAGACGGATAGTAAAGGCAAGAGAGTACGAAGTGTTGATAAGAAAATAATGGGAGCCAACAAGAACCCGAGAAAAGGACGAGTTCTTAGTTTTACGAACTAACATTCTTTTAAATTCAATAAATCAGGCACCTCTTTAAATAAGGTGCATTTTAATATTAAATATTCCATACTGTAACAGTGAAGGAAAACATCGCGAGGAAATATTCACAACTTAGAGTTCTCTATAATAGTCCATGAGATGAAGTCTGCCAACCCGCATTTGTCTCAGAATTTGTTCCCAACCCTTCTCATTCTAAAAGGAGACTCGTGTCTAAAAGAACGATAAAAGGGTAAATGATGACGAAGTTCAAAAAAACACTAAGTAATTTAATGTATTTAATATGATTTAAGATAATTAGAACATCGCAATTGCTAATTTATAAATTACTTTCAAAAGATTACAATTCTCAGAGATATGTCTATACCTTTTAGAAGATTAAAATTCGTTATTGGTGCAGAGAAACACATTCGTATATTAAGATTATACACAAGTGCACAGTTAAATTTCAAATAACATATCTTAAACACTATCGATTTACAAAACGCAGAAATCGACTTGGCACTTGCGAGGACTGCGCTTTCCCTCCCGCCGTCTGTCTTTGCTTACCAAAGTCTACCAGCTTTTGCCATTGACCCGTCCGTACGCGCTAACGTCAACACGGCGAGGTGCCTACTAACTTCTGCGAGTTATAAATGTGAACATTTTTAACAATTCGTATTATATATTAAATACACGATTTTAGTCAGTTCCATCTTTTTTATTGCTTTCAGACCTAAATTTATTTATTTATGTACATCACTATCTAGATCAATTCCAAACAGTTTATATAAAGCTTTTAATTTTTTTTATTTATTAGGAATAATATTAAAAAAGCTTAAATAGTAAATATTCAAAAGGATGTAGAATTCATGAATTTTTTAACAATTTAATTAACTGTAAGGTTTAACGAACACCCTCAGTTCTTAATTCTATAGTATTACTGACCATAAACAAGATAAACAACAATATCAGAAAATTGTAAATGGATAACTACTTCATAAATCCTACGTTTAGTCCACACATCATATGCATGAATGCTTTATTCCACGTGAACGATTTAAACACGGTATTTCGAAGATTTCCAATACCAATATTTATGACAATGAGTATTTATTGAATACATTTGGCACACAATAGAAAGAAGATATATTTGCTTTTATTACAACTTTATGATCGTAAATTTCAGCTGATCTATCCTTAAGTTGATTCTAAGGGCAAACAACTTGGGCAAGATTGTGAGGAGTACATGGGCGTAGACCATGCGCAGTGAAGGACATGTCTCGGGAGGGAGGGATGACGTCTCGCCCGGACACGCGCAGTCGGTGCACGCAGCCGACGAATCCACTCACCGAGTGTGTTCCTGATAACCTGTCATATACGGATAAGGTTAATAACAACAATATAGTCCAAATAATATAATCCAGAATTTTTGGAGTAACACAAGGGAGTAAATATGTATATTCCCCTGTTCATCTAATATTTATCTGAGCTATTGCTCTTATAGAAGAGAATTTGTGAATTCCTGACCAACGATGATGAATTGATGACCAATTGAATTTCTGTCTTTAAATCATGTAAGCGAAAGACAATAAACAAAATACGTTAAATAAAATCGTCACATCTATAGTCGAATTACCAGGCGACTGAAATGTACGCGTTGCAGATGACCTTGGAAGATTATATATTTGGAGTCTCTTCCGTTAACGTTATTTTAAACGATAACCATTTAAATTCTATGCAATCAGTTTATTTTTAACTGACAAATGATCTAGTAAAATAGTTTTGATGGAGGTTTTTTTTATGTATAATACCTATACGGTTTCGAATTTAAAGTACTTACTTCGTAACATTCTCCGGAGGTTGACCGACATAAATGTAGGGATCGACGTCTAAGGAACTCATCCTTCCTAGCGTCGTCCCTCGAGAGGTCGCCGAACCCAGCTTCAGCACAGCATCCTTCTTATATCTCCTTGCGGATATTTTTGATTTGTCATCAATCCTAACCTTTCCAGATCGCAATTCCAACGGGCCGTTGCCAGCGTCCCATCGCAATATAGCTCTGTCATGAGCAAATCCAACCCACAGGTAATCTTTCACACCCGATGCACTTATTAATGCTCCGTTCCCACAAACAGCAGAAACTTCAGCCCAGATGTCAAAACGTTTCGCTGGTAACCTCGTTCTAGCAGTAATCCTGGCTTCACCATCAAAAAGCGGGACCGTATACAAATCATTCTTATCTCCTTCGAAGTAATCTTCATATACTGGATAACTTTCCTCAATTTCGTTCGTTACCCACTGATCCTCCTCGGAATCTTCAAACAGAACGTCAGATTTTTGTTTGGAATGCTTATTACAAGCTCTCGCATTGCTCGTTTCTACTACTGTACTGGGTGTGGTGGTAAGGATACTTTCTGTGAATTAATCGGCATACGAAAGTGAATTCAGTTGTTAAATAAATAATATAAACGACTACGACTTGTGCGGGTACTACGAATTACTATAGCTCTACCACTAGCGATATCCTACTGGTGGAAGAATGTCGACGCAGGAGAGTTCAGGCTCAGGGCTATCGGGTTTGCCGCTGTCGCTGGTGTCTACTGAAGCGTCTGTTAAGTGTAGCGAGTTCAAACTCTGATACTTATCGTATTCAAGGACTTCTACTGAGTTATTTAGTTTTACGTCAGGTTTTAGCTTCGGTTGGTCTTTGCGTGTGGGGGTCGAGCGACTCTCGGCAGAACGACTACCTCGGCGGACATGTGGAACCTCGTCTCCACAGGGGCCAAACGCTTGAACGACGATGTCCGATTGTGTCCTGCAAGCGTGTGTTCGCAGGTGACATGTGGAGAGATAGGTTCGACCATCACTGCCGCAGACGGAGGGCGCCTGGGTGGCTGGGCACTCCGTGGCCGTGCACTCGCACGTGGCTAGCCCGCTGCGAACCACACAATACGCGCCGAAGTAGCACGTCATACGTTCACAGTTGGTCGCTGGTAATTGTGTCGATTCCGCTAAAATAAAAATGTACCATTAAGCACATGTTATTACTGGATATTCACTTACAATTCGGTTCCAAAGATGCTACTCACGATCGAAACATCCATTAGGTCCCAACGTGTGTTCATGATTCGAGCATACGGTACACTTCTGCCCCTGTATGCCGGGCTTGCACACGCACCGGCCAGTCATTTGCTCGCAGTCTTCACGCACCGAACCGAAGGCAGAGCACCCGCACGCTGTGTTTAATAAATATCTTAATACTTTGAACGTTTATGTCATATTTAAAATTTGACGTAAACATTCAAGTATTAATATAATCATCGTGATTGTAATTGTAAGTTAAAAATACTATTTTGATATAAATAGTGCAAAATAGTGCAAATCTTACGTATGCAACCAGTATGGCCAGTTCCAATTCGCGGCAGGCCCCAATAGCCGGGCTCACAGCGGTCGCACTTCTGCCCGCCGACGCC
Source organism: Croniades pieria auraria (assembly GCA_018248815.1). Lineage (NCBI taxonomy): Eukaryota > Metazoa > Arthropoda > Insecta > Lepidoptera > Hesperiidae > Croniades > Croniades pieria. The sequence continues at coordinate 7,641 of DWJK01004876.1, forward strand.
CGGCCGGCACGTGCACTGGCCGCTCTCGTCGCACTGCTCGAACATGGCGCCGAGCCGGTGGCAGCCGCACTGCGAGGGGCAGCCCGCGCCGCCCGGCCCCTTGGACGCCGTCACCCCATCAGCGCAACAGCCGTGCCACGACTCTTGGCAGTCCTTCTTTTCGGCCACAGTTTTATCTATAAGCAAATTGGTGTTCGAAATTCATTCGTTATACTTGATGTTGCCCGTGTAAAAATAACAAAGCGTAGTAAACATTTATGGTAACAGCTAAATTATCAATCGAATTTTATTTTTGAAAAAACGAAAAGTGTAATTAAAATATCGTTCTAGAGAATTCTGTGACAATTCATTTCTATGTAACGATTCAATAAAAATAGTATTTTGTAAAAATCTAAACTGTCGTATTTTAATTGATATTGTGAGAAACAGTTAAAAAGGATGAAAGGAGAACGTCAGGTATATAAGGATGCAGATATTTGGCACTCGATGTTCTCTGCCTATCCCGCAAGAATTCTGGCGTGATTATGTAATAATAATTATAATTCTGTAAAGGTACCTTTTCTACAGCATCTCGCAGCCTTTGTAGTGTGATGGCAGTAACTGCCCGCAGGACAGTCCTTCCTGTGAGGGCCGCCGCCGCAGTCCAAGGGCAGGCCGCTGGCGTCCATCAGCGGCTCATCATCACCACATGGCCGGAACTTACCGACATAAAAACAATGTAGAAAGACTCAACCTCGAGCAGTAAACCAAAATTATTAAGTATTCTATTAAACTCTATTAATCTGACTTACACATTTAGTAAGAAAAATATTTAACGAGGCCTCAACATGAACGGAGAAGTATACCGTTACAAAGTATGGCAAAAGTACGCTTTAGGTACAAAATATATTTGCAAGTTCAGATATAATACAAAATTGACACATTAAAAAAATCTTAAAGATTTCACTGGAAATCACTTAAGAATTCCTCTTTGTACGTCTGAAAAGTTCAAATTTGCATTAAATGAAGCAAAAATTTCGCAATAAATAAATCATTTAATTTATCTTGTACTTGACAACCAACTTAACTAACACTTAATCATCTGAGGCCTTTATAGGATTTAGTATTACTAAACCCACCTCTAGCCCTCTGCACAGCGCTAGTGGACGCAGCCTCAGGTCCTCCTGCCGGCGACACGCCTCTAGCTTCATGTGGCACAGTGTAGGGTACAGCCTCAAGTCAGAGGCACACACCGGCGCTGACGAGACCGAGGCAGAGGCGGCTGCTGCAGCGCAGTCAAATAGACAGGCACATCTCGGTTGACCATTAGCATCCACCTGGAAATAACCAGCGGTTTGCTTTATGGCGTTTGTTTGACCCACTTTGTCGTATTCCAATTTCATATATATATTTTTATCCTCGACTGCTGATCCTCCCGATCAAGTCCTGGGTTCAGATCCTGCGTCAGGTACTATTGAAATATTCTAACTTCCCTATATAAATTAGTAATAGAGGCTTGAGCCGAGTTCGATTTATCTCCCATATATGTCAATCAGGTCATGGAAGTCGGTAAGGTTTTAATATACAAACCGCACAAGTGGCTTCATAGGCGCACTGCACCCTCGCGCACACAGCGGTGCCCATAACAGGCTCGCTCGAGCTCTCCATCTCTTCAGAACCTCGGATTTCGTTAGCGATATCACTTAGCTTCACGTAGGTTTTATTGGATCCTGCAACTGAAATACATATTTTTAATATACTGTCTATTTTTATTATTTTCCAATATTTTATCAGAACAGGTCAAATTGTTGTTGATCGGGGAGTCAGAAATCTCTATAAATCGGCGGACGTATAAAGACAAGGTAATGAATATTGCAGAAGTACATCCGGTCTGTACTTGCATACCTGGCGTAATGATAAAATAATAATAATATTACTGGTTATAATGCGTAGAGTGACAAACAACTTGCATGCGACGTTCCTGTGTACGCACGCTACTTACTTGCAGTCCCGTTGTCATCTGCTGGTTGTGTACACTCGCCGTAATAAGCGAGCCGCGGAGGTTCTTCCCCTCGAGCACGTGCCTCGCACACCGCGTTCTGCAGCGCGCATTCATGCGGGTATGTGTGCTTCGTATCCGCGCACACAGGCTCGCGGGGCGCCCCGCTGCACGTGCCTCCGCACGCACAAGCGCCGCGCGAACACCACGTGCCAGTGGGACACTGCACCCCACCGCACGATTCTGTGCCAACCGTATCGGATACACCAAGCACTTTTTTGCCTTAATAATATTAGGAAATAGATATAGACAATTAAGCATTATTTTAATTATGTTATTAATATTGCAAAATTCCAAATTAATCTGTTATTAATATTCCAAAACTGAGTGTAACATCAATTATGAACCATTTACAGGCAGCGATATAATTTCCAGTTATTAAATAGGTTACAATTCTAATGACGTTTTTCCAAACATTTTGGCATTTATATAAACAAATGAAACTGGCAACAAAATGTATTAATGGATTTCATTCGAATTAACAAAAATAAACAATAACATTAATGCAGATATACTAACTACATTATATAATATGTGGAACCATACGACGTTATTTGACTCGAAGAATTACGATGAAAAAAATGCAATAATAGTACCAAAATCATGAGCCTGCACTTACCACAAGACCCCATGTGCTTGACGTGGAGGCGTTTCTTTTCTCGACAAGCTACATCACGCAGTGCGCAAACACTGCTATAAGTTCTATTATCATTTCCGCACACTTCCTCAGTCTCCTGAGAAAACCATAAACAACTTGAGACATGTTCACACAAGACCCTATAAACCCACAATAGACCTACAGAGAAATTAAGTCACGTTAATCGGAAGGCTGACAATCTATGTACATACATATAAATATGTATATACTTATATAAATATACTTTCACACCTAAACACAACAAACATATGTATTCATCAAAGAAACAGATGTTACTATGTATAAAAGCGTCACTTACGGTTCCTTCTTCGCAATGTTTTGGACAAACGCAACTTGCTTCCGACACTCCGTCGCTTTCACATACAGCGTAGAACTCACACTTCTTATTCTCACATCCATCTGAAAGTGGAAAAGAATGGTACTTTTTCCGAATATCTCGACTATTTCCGACCTCAAATTTATCAACTCATCTAGCCATCGTACCGACATCGAAATGAAGTATTCTCATTGCAATGATATACGCATGTACATATATATTTTTATTTATAAGAATAGTCAGGTAAACAAAATATTCGATGGCACCTTATTAAATTGTTAATCACGAAAATTTTTGTTCTTCATTATATATGTTGTTCGGATAAATTTTTAAGTAGGGGGAAGTCCCGTAACCCCGGACGGCTCCTAAAGCCGGACAGGATTTGAATCGGTCTAAGAAAGCGCGCCAATTTGTTACTTGTGTCGCGGTTAGGAAGCTATATGCAAGTGAAATGCGGGGGGGGACGCGTGTTAGCCAGTGCTGACTTGTTCGTCGTGGAGCGTGGTGCAAATTTTAAGGTTAGTAAAAATTTTGTTCGAAGTAACATTGTGAGTTCTGTAAAATGTATTTGAAGTGTGGGAGGGTATTAATTAACGTTAATTATTATTTTAATGTTACTAAATTGTTATAATTCATGGATTTTTTTACAATTAATAACACACAATGTGATTGCGATTTTTTGTTTGATGCATCTAAGGGTCCCTAAGTTCGGGCACTCTTAAAGTCCCTTAACACCGGACAGTTTAAAAATTATGTTTTCTTAGTTATACTACAATTTTTTACGTTTTGTTTTTCAGATTCAACATGGGTAAAACCAAACCAAAACGTGGGAATACCCCAAACATGAAATACTTAAAAAAACCAACGATAAGGTGATGTCAAAAAAGTTTTATTTGAGAAAGTCGTCTGAAGTCTACAACTTGCCAAAAAGTACCCTGTTTGAC
>DWJK01004877.1:0-11595 GCA_018248815.1 Croniades pieria auraria
TATTACTTCTCTGGAAGTGAGTGCCCCCATACACGCGTAGGCAATTTGATACCGCACAAAACCTGGAGAGCTTGCGCCTATAGAGAGTAATGCATTTACATATATTCTACCGACCTCGTAACTTTGACTACTCCGGAAAAAAATATCTGAAGTTTAGCCCCTGCCGCCTTCTACGTCCTTTATCTAACTATGGCCAAACAATGGCGTTTCGTCCACCTCAGTGTTTGTACGCATTTTTCGTAACTGTACCTATAATAGGAAATTGATCTCTTCACGTCTGCCCAGAGACGAGAGGCTCCAGAAATAATGCACAATGTTCAACATAACGTAATATCATACTATGTACTTTCCCAAAGGGTAGGCAGAGGTATATTAAAATACTGCCAATGTTCTTCATCACACGCGAAAGACCTTGTATACATATATATACGATGTGAATGCTGATCATAGGCGATGGTGCCACATACAACCAGGTAGATGGTCTACTTGTTCAGAAATGTATGCTGATATTGATCGGTCCATTAATTTAATTAAGTCAATTTAAATAAATATTCTAGCCCTATGTATTTTGAGGACCAGTATTGGTCCTTCAGTCTGACATGGAAAATGTAGTGTATTAAATACGACATTAGTAATGAGATATCTGAAACATTAGTGATACGGTAGAACATATTTTAAAAGACGTTTGTATGCAATATGTATAAATTGGTGGTAAAAATTTAATTTCTTCGCTTTTGCTTTTTATATCTTCGCTATTGACTCTATAGTCTTATAAAAGACATGTCTCAATTCAATTTGAATCAGAAATAAAATTTCCGACTCTGTTTCTATCATCAAAATTTAGGATTGATATGTAGGAAGATCCAGGAAGAAACGGACTGCAGAAAGATTGATAAATTGGGTTATATCAAACTTCCTGGAGAACTATTTCTTCTAGTGTTTATTATTATTATTACGTTCACACTAATATCTCTTACACTCTTACACTGTCTTAGAGACTTTTAATGTAGCGCTCCAGCTTATTAATTATAGTATTTCCAAACTACGAATACTTTTATACTAAAGAATATGAATGTTCACTTGTTCGTAATATAAAACGTAAGAAATTTCTTTCTTATATTAAAATTCACATACATATGTATATTTGAAGTTATTCTACTTTTGGCAGCCCTACATTCGCCAACAATTTAATGTAAGTAATACGTTTGTTTTTGAATAATCGCATTTTCACAAGTTACTCGTAATTGAATTAAAACGCAATAAAAAACTACATGACCCGAGTAAATTGAAACATTTGATAATAATTTCCTTTAAGGAGTGTTAAATACTCACTACAGTATTGTGACAGAACATGTCTATGGCGACCCAGAACATTTACACATAAAAATATCGACTTAAATGTAGCTGGATATACGCCATCACCAAAACACTACTAAATTTCATTTAATAGTTCTATACATTTTCGTCAGTAACACGCGTAATAGAGAGCTGTGTTATAATTATGATAGCCAATAAACTCAATAGTTTAATAAATACTCATTAATCTAATTTAATCTAACATCATAAAATGTGACAAACTAAGGCTACTCACCGACAGTTTTCCCAAAACACTTATGATACTTCTTAAAACAGCAAATGTCACTTAAGAACGAACAAGGATTTTTCGTGCTCTCATACCGCCCGCATGCAACAGGGCGGGATTATTATCAGATCCCATACTGACGTATGACATCTGAGATGATGCCCGACCTACCGCATTTCCCTTCAGACCTTCGGAGACTAATAAAGAATTCCTTATATATTTACCCCCGCGCCTCCTGGTGCAGCCATTCATTACGCACAGCGGTGGCCCAGGTAATTGGAACAATCTGTTCTTATAAATCAAATTTATGAGAGATTGAAAGAAAAATGCATTTTACTGAAGCCTTTTGCCGTACTTAGGTATGTATATTTTCTGCTCTAACTTTTTTTAATATTTGCCTGCACTGTTGGTAACGAACAGAAGTTTAGGAGAACTAGAATACAAGGCTGAGTTTTGATATATCTCGTTTTTGGACGTCAGCTATATATATCTTATATAAATATATATACGATAAACACATACAGTCTAAACTTGTTATTTATATTGCAGTTATGAAGCTCGGATTTACCAGACAGATTGTTCTTTTGTACATCATATGCTTGTACCTGTACTAAATGTTGTCTAATATACATGCATTATATATAAACGTAATTTCACGCCTGTAATCCCCGATGGGATATGCAGAGGAGTGTAGTACACTCGCACGTTTCATCAGTTACGTTTACGTCCCATGGAATAGATGGTGAGTCTATTGCCATGCACTGGGCACAGATCGAGACTCCGAGTCACTACTAGAAATTCTAAATTAGAAAATAGCACCCGACCCGGGATTTGAACCCAGGACCCTATCGGCAGTCGCGCTTGCAACCACTCGACCAACGAGGCAGCTACTTAGGCATTACACAGAATTTTTTAGTATGTTATCTTTTGGTTATGTAAACTGGACTATCGCTACCTATGACTGTGATGGTATATATGCCAATAGCTGTGAAATATGTACATCGTAAATGAGGGTTCCATTAAAGGCTCATCATCTTCAAGCGTTTCCCTTGATTGCTTCTAATACCAGTCTATCATTCGTTTGAAAGTGAAAGTATACTAAATTTATATTTTATAACTTGTAACACGGGAAATATAACAGTATGATAGATATTTTATTAATATAGGTATATATACCTTTGTAAAAAAAATTGCATGCAACAATAATACGACGTGAAATGGTTTTGCCACAGCTACAGCGCTACACTAGTTGATTTTACTTTGCCCTTTAAAAATTTGAACAAGTCCCTAACAAAACTTTATATTTCGCAAAAATTTAAGCAGTGAGCAAGCACAGCGTGAACACTAATATTGTATATCAAAATAAAACGCTATAATAAACTAAATTCAAATGAAATATATTATTACAAAAGAACTCTTCAAATTGCGTTTACCACAGTTCATTTTCAGGAATACTACGAATTTTAAACACAAATATACATACTAACTATATTTGTATATATGTACATAGCTATGTATTTAAGCGGCACTTGCCGAAAGATGAACGGTGTTGACGTCAAATTTTGAGTTATATGACAGAAAAATAATTCAACCAACAAAATTATCTTTAAAGACACCGATAGCATAATCAAAAACATTGTCAATGTGAGACAAATAATAATGTAAATAGTACTCACTTTCTGGATTATAACAACACTATTCACTTCACGAACTTTAATGTTTCAGCAACTGAAATTGGCAGATTTCGTCACTGCAGTGTTGTCGTCAGTAGTGGTTGATGATAGAGTGACGCACGCGCATGGCGCAAGGGATGCCGAGCGGGGCGCGACCCGCCCCATCTCTAGGGCAAATGATAAGTCCATTGAGTAATGCGATGAGTGGGGCCGGGCTTTTACTGTTTTTTTCACACTCTCCCAAAGGAACCGCATAACTTGAACCAACTGTCCACAGCTAAAGTGTTACCTTAATTTATCTGCATATTTATAAAGTTATTTGAATTATTCCTAATGTAAATTTTTTTTTTCCTTTAATGCTACATCTAAATTCAGTTGTGTAGGTTTGACTGTTAGGAAAATTTTAGTACTTAAAAGGAAAAAAAGTTTAAATATTTACCCAATACTAAGCACTGTTGTGAAAATGTGGTTTCATCTCTAATAACACCAGTACAGTAACAACGACTTATATACTTCAGTTTTTTGTTAAATTAAAACGTATATAAGTTATGTACAGTATACCTTGGATGCGAAGAGCAGAAGATCGAGCTCAGTGGCGTGCCATTGGAGAGGCCTATGTCCAGCAGTGGACGGGAGCAGGCTGATAATGATGATGATGATTAATGTCTGGGACAGTCCACGGACGGTCATTTGATTTCAAATTCGACAAAGCGTTTCTTATGATAGACTGACAAATAAACACATATTATATTCTAGACACATTTGATATGAATAATTATATACTTAACGAATAACAACCTGTATCTATGGCTTAAATATTTGGTCTAAGAAGGAATCGAACCCGCGACCCCCGGCCACAACATAACCACGGGTCCAATATGCCAGTGAAATTCAAAGCTAAATTATGTGCTCTCTAGCTTTTGCTTCCCAATATTATCATTTATGATACATCGAAATGTTATACAATACTGTGTCAAAATGAAAGACAAACATACATACAGTGCGTCTCATGTGTATACATTAATTAATTAATGGTCGACCACTGCGGGCCTGCAACATCGAAGAATCAATCCAATGTATTGAAACCGAATATCATAACTAATAAAATAAGCAGTGATAGCCTAGTGGTTAAGAATTCACCCTCTCACTCCGAAGGTACATGGTTCAAATCCATAGCACACACTTCTTTACAAAAGTGCATTTAAATTTAAATATCACTTGCTAACGGTGAAGGAAAACATCGTGAGGAAACCTGCACACCTTAGAATTTGTAAAAAAAAATTTCTAAAGTTTGTGAAGTTTACCAATCCGCGCTTGGCCTGTGTGGCAGACTATGGCCTTAACCCTCTCAATATGAGAGGAAACCCATATTCCAACAGTGGAATGACAAATGAGTCGTTTTTTTTATCATAACTTCAACATAACTTTTACTAACTTTTCACCAGTCGCAAGTTCGCTACGAGATATTTCTTCAGAGATGAGCAACACCTTTGTACAGACACCTTGTTTTTATTTCTCTTATTTTATTTGCGCGGGCGTGAAATATTAAATAACTAAACGAATATTTCAGTCAGAGAAACGTAGTGCCATCGTGGCTTAAATTGGTACAAAGGATTTGGCATTTGACCACTCCAACTTGGAAACAGCATCACGACATTGTAAGTGCTGCATAGCGGCTAACATTCGGGATCATGGCTATGAAGAAACCTTAGTATTGGATGAATCGAAAGTGTCTACACTTTTGCAACCTAACAATTGCAACAAACAAAGTATACAAAGGTTTTGCCCTTTAAATGGGTCCATCGCTATAACCATCACTTTATTTTGCACTTTTTGTTCATCGCTTTAATGTACAAGAAAACTTCAACATCCTTAAACTTAAAGCTGTCACTATTTCGATATTAGCAGTTCGGTGACAAACGATTATATTTTTCAAAATTCATCATTGCACGTTTCTAACTTGGATATTAACGTCACGCTGAATAATAAGGTTCCTGGTCCCTTTGTAGTATGGAACTCGAAGTCTCTGTATTTTTGAAATCACAATGAGGAACATGATCCAGTAGCCCTACAGCTGCAAAAGATTCGACTACCTCATTCTAATAGTAAATGTATAGTTAATAAGTAATAACACGGTACGTTCCAATTCCTCGTAGCTTTGCACAAAGTAAATGTTCTTTCCATTTGAAATGACTCCCATCGCATCCGTTTCCTCTCGCCGTATATTTAAACTCTCAGCTTACAGATGTTAAACTGCAAAACGGAAAAGCTTTCATGGAAAATGCTGGAATATTTTGCTTATTTTCAATGTTTATAAACAGTACAATGTCACAATTAACTTCCATTCATAACCTTTCGGATGTCTGCTGATACGATAGCGTTACCCTAATCGAGGTCACTCTGTCTGGATCTTTTTAATCGGTCGTACCTCCGCTGTCTTCTTGCCGTGACAAGACCATTTGGATAGAAAGGAAACTTTTGCTTGAAACATTCAAGAACGCCATCGTCACTTGTGGCCAAAATTGGATGGTACTACCACTAAGAATATCTGCCATAATTGGACTTTTATTACCAGGCTTGCGAATTCAATTAAAATATATATTACCTTATTCAAGTACGCTAGGGTATATAATAATCTGTCTAATATTATAATTTGATGGTAATATTCATATAACATTCATGCCATTTCATTTCCTGTTCCCGTATACGAAGAAGCTGAACATACGCGTATTTAATTAGGAACACATACGAATATATTTGTTGAAGTTATTGTATAAATTATAATATATATATGTGGATAGAAATGTGATACTGAAACTACAGTTTTATAACTTCGTATTGAGAAATTCTATCCCTATAATAGAACAAGTGTTAAATGTTAAAATAAAATAATATTATTATTTTAAAAGACAAAGCTTTCAAAACCGCTTGTTTTTTAGTATTATGATTAAAGTACTTACCCTAACATGACCAGTCTGAAGCAGTTTTTCGGCGGTGGCGCGGATTCCTCGCAACCCTGGGGCAGCGGGGCGCTCGGTCCCGGAGACCCGCCATCCGAATCATCTGTACCAGCTCCAGCTCCCCGCCGACATAGCCAGGACGTGCCACATTTATCCCTTGGGTCATCCACGGGCGCAGCAAACTGACATCTTCGAGGGGACCGCTGTCTACCGGCGGGAGACAGGGAGGACTTCAAAGGGGATGATGGAACTTTAACGGGGCTGGACGACGCTCGCACTGGTGACGGCGACACTTTCACAGGGGATGACTGCAGGGGTATACCCCGGTCTGTAGTCCCGTTAAGCATTTTGAGTGTTAATAGTACCGTTGCATTGTCTTTTATCGATCAGAGTTCGCAGGGTTTGGTATAAATTTGACCCGCACTACATGTTTTGAAGTAGGGAATACTTGCACTGGACCTAAATTTACCAATAAAATTAAATATTCGTAATTTAATCGAACATTTTTTAACGTTTATTTCGTGTAATGATAAAATAACAAAACGAACAATGATAATGTTCTAATTAGATCACCATATTCAGCATACCACCATGTACAAATCAACCCGCGGAGGTTATTTCCCAAACATATTTATCTGTTATGAAAAAAGTGACTGCGTTCGTTCTACCGTCACATTTTATCTAAATATTTAGACACTTTCTTGTAATCACCGATTGAATTTCAGACTGACCTAATGAATTAATTAAATGTGAGTGTGATGTGCGTGATGTGTGAAGTCTGCCAACCCGCACTTGGCCAGCGTGGCAGACTATGGCCTTAACCCTCTCAATACGAGAGAAGACCCATGTTCCAACAGTGGAATGACAAATAGGTCGATTATTATTACTATTTAATAATAATTAAATTGGGTGTATCTAATAAATAATTTTTTTAGAAAGGCGCATTCATACAGATATTAAATAATGATTTATTTGTACACAGGTAACGGGCGTTTTCAAAACATATATTACATAAATTTGCTTCTAAAAAGTTCAATTTAATTTATACTATAAAATTTCCAATAACAATCCGATCTAATGATTACAACAGAAATCAACCCATTAGCGCGCTCTCCGAAGCACGGAAAGCCTCGAAACCAGCCACTAGCAGTCATCCATCCGTTTGCCAACCGCATCCAATGTTGTTTAACTTTAACTTGTAGCGAGCAACGGTTTTTGCTAACTAGAATTTCTCACGAAATTTCCGGAACTTCTAATGTGAAATAAACTAATTTAAATAAGTTTAGAAATTTCTAGAGTGGCGATAACTTATTTGGTAATAAAACAATCCCCGATATCAAATTCCTAATGTGTTGTCTTCACACATTTTCAAATCACGTACATATGTATATAATGAATAAAAGACCTGCTATCTAGATGTTCTCATATTGAAGGTTTATGCATACTATCATGCACAGAATGACCCAATTTTTATCTTTTAAATTTTATTCAATATTAACCATTTGAGTCACTGTAGCTACGTCAGTAGTTCTCGTATAATGATGCTCGTTTGTTTGGCCAATAAGTCCCTTAAAACATTATCTATATTAAATAGTCAGAATATTCAAGTCATTTTACTGGTTCACGATACAATTTTCAAACGGTTAAATCATTTCATGTTAGTGTTGCGGCTATCATAGACAAGAAACATCAAGATTAATGTCAATTTAGTAGATTTTCAATATTCTATCTATTGTACTAATAATATCAATCATCCAGAAAGGTCCTTAAAGAAAGCCAGGTTAAAAGTATATTCAACAGACGAACTTACATACCGGTAAATAATAACTATTGAATGTAGAAGAGACAAAAGGATTTTGGCAGGTAATCCTTTGCCTCTGCCTACACTAACAGGAAATACTTATGTCAAAACATATGAATGTATATGTGGTTGATAGATGTAAGGCTTTCAATAAATAAATTTATGTAACATAACTAATTTGACAAGTATTATCATTGGCACAACAGTGTGCATAGATCCTCAACTACCACGTGCTTTCCATTCGAACGCGAGGTAATCTCACGGCAACAATTCTACCAAACGATAAGAGTTATTCTTACGAGTATTTCTGAATATATAGGCCCAAGAAACTTCGCGTTTCCGATCCACGCTGCGTACTGATAGCTTATTAGCTGTCTACGCAGTCATATCGAATGTTATTTCTGTTTCTTTACTATCCTCTTATAAAACTTTGTAGGATATAATACACTATAGTTCATTGCACACTAAAATGAAAAAAAAAAATTTAAAAAAACAGTAGCGCAAAGTAGGTGATTTTATCGCTCATATTACTCGTATTATTATTACGTTACGCCAGGTGCGTTACGTTGTAGGCAGAGAGTGCTGAGTGGCAAATAATTAATACTTTGAATTTTATCCACACATAAACTTAATTTCGCTTGTGGCGTTGTTGTTGGCGTGAGTTTAGTTATGCGAGATATTTCCAAATTTAAATTCTATGGCCATAACGGTTACAACAAAGTTATAGAAGTGTTTATCTGTTAATATATGAATTCGTATAAAAATAAAACACAGCTTCCATTGGACAAAAAAGAGGTATATACGTGAATTGTTAAAAAGGCCTCATAACAACAAATGGACGTTATTTATATCGTCATCATTAAACCACCTTTTAGTTACGACTTCGGCGTGAAAAGTTACGATTTTGCCGGGAATTTTGCTATTCGTGAGTGGAGTGGTAGTACAGTGTTAATTACGGTAGAAAAAGGCCAGGCTTATTAACTTTAATGCATGTACTTTCAGCACAACTAGGGTGTCCATGGAAAACTGACGTTTTGTCGGTACGCTACATGAAATACTATGACTACACATAGCGCCTTCCAGTTAAGTGGAAGTGGGAGCTATTGGACGCAAAGAGCTGAAGATCGAGCTCAGTGGCGTGATATTGAAGAGGCCTATGTCAAGCAATGAACAAAAATGGGCTGATAATGATGATGAGGACTATATATACTCATAGTTCAACACACTGCTGTCGGTGGGAGCTCATAAGGAAGGCCTTTGTATGAGATCGAAACTAGTCCGGCCATTCTGAAAAGCATAAGTGAGTTAAGCCGGGATGTATATTATACATATAATCTTAGCCATATTTTTTAGATGGTGTGATTACAGAAGAGACACATGTGTTTGTTTATATATAATGCGAAAATTTGTTTGTCGGTTTACCCTTCTTTACACAGTAACGGGATTAATCGACCTTATAATTTGCATAAATACATTTATTGGGGCCAGGACTGAAAGTGGACGTTTTTTATCCTGAAAAAATAAAAAGTTCCTATGGGATTTAACCTCAGGATTTTTTTTTTTTAGGTAGGCTTCGGAACTTCTAAGAATATATTAGACATAAAATGTTGTTTGGAATTTTTTCGTATTCCACAGGAATGAAGTCGCGGCTAGATATACTGTTGGCAGAATAATGGATAATAAGGTCACGTATACACGAAAATAATGTTGCCATTCGTAAATAATAGTTGCCACATGTAAAAACAAAACTATTAGATATACTGACAGCAGCGTACGCGGAGCGAGAAGCCGTGGGATTTATGGGCAAAATCCCTCCGGGGAGACCTAAGTTCAGCAGTGGACTTAAACAAACTGATGATGAGGATCATGATACAATTTAGGGTAGAAACCGGTATTTAAATATTGTGTTTTCTAACAAAGAACTTATTACAAATGTTATTAAAGAAAATCTAAAATCGTACAAGATTTTCACAGTGACTTCTATACTCATAACACAGACCGCCAACAAACGTATACGGAGAACAATTTGTCCAAATTGTACCTGAAGTTAGATATTTTCCTAGCAAACTTAATTTTTATAATGAAGTTGATTAAAACCTTGTAAATCGAAATGAACCAAGCGAAGAAATAACGAGGGAACAAATCGAGTAAAAAGATCACGTCTGTTTTATAATTCGAAAATAAAATAGGAATGAGAATTAAACCATACTCATGCTTACGTCAAGTATGAAATTAGAAATGGAAGTCCGCGATAAAGGCTCTTACGCCGCTGCGATTAAATGTTACATACATATATTTTCACCTGCCTGTCCACTACCGCGCCCGTTGACCTTTTTCGAAGTCGCACCTACGTCAGAATAAATCCCTTATCACCTCCAATGTCGAACGTAATGTGTTTTTGGCGGAATTTAATCCAAATCCATCTATCAATGTAAAAACTCTGTAATGAACGCGATTATGTAATTCTAATTTCGTCTGCCACCCCGATCCAACTCAATATACTTTTGCTCAATTAATACCGCTGTCAAGATAAATCCCATTGTATTATAACGGATACTATTGTTAAGCAGAAGGATTTTATTCATATTCCTATAAAACCCTTTTTATTTAGCATTTTTTAAAAACAAATGAACATTTAACAATAAACATAGCAGTGATAGCCCAGTGGTTAATAATCCAGCCTCTGATTACGGGGAGGCTGGATTCAAATCCAGTGCACGCACCTCTTTACGTTTTAAGTTTAAATAACGGTGAAGGAAAACATCGTCAGGAAACCTGCACATCTTAGAATTTATAAAAAAAAATATCTAAGATGTGTGAAGTCTGCCGACCCGGACTTGGCCAACATGGCAGAAGACTATGGCCTTAACCCTCTAAATATGAGAGGAGACTTATATTCCAACAGTGGAATGACAAATGGGTCGATTATTATTTTAATTTTTTTTATTAAATGAACATTTTTAGAGTCGTGAATGCCAACTTCATATTAAATCTAGTATTAAGAAATAGCATATTGCGCAGATGATAATGTCTTTATTAGTAGTAGTTTGATTACACCCATGATTTTTGGTCCTGTAACAGCGCTTGAGAAACTTGGAGTTTCCCATATCAGCGACGCGCATTATGGACACTATGATGCCTAAGTTATGCAACATGTTAAGAGGCATTTAATTATAAATTTCATTCATTTTATATAATGTATTTCATGGAGTATCACGTTGTAGTTCTTTGTGTTATATATTTACCACAGACAGCCATTCTATACAATATACAGCCACTTAATTTCGAACTAAAAAATGCAACTTCTGTTAACCCATTTCAAGTTGCATTAGCTCCTATCCCTATACCTCGGGACCAGAATATAAATTTTGATAACTCCTGTGAACGCTTGCGAGAGACTAGTTAGAGTGGGAACTCGAACCGCTAAGCTAGCAGCAGCAGCAGAGGTCATTCATACGTCGCCGCGAATATTTCGCCGCATGGGTACGAGTCTACGGGCTTCGAGGATCCCCTCTTTATCCGGGCAGTCTCGGGGGGTTAACCGTCCCCCGGCGACTTCACCCCGACTATCTGACGGTG
>DWJK01004878.1:0-11595 GCA_018248815.1 Croniades pieria auraria
GATGGATAGGTCCGAACCCATCAGCCATTTTTCTTTGCCTATAAAGATTTTGGTATATTTATTATGTTTGTATACCTTTTCATTATGAAACAATAAATTATTTTATATTTTTCTACTAAAAGAATAGCAAACGATTTATTAAAAATCAGCATACGTAACACCTTTACGAGCTGAAATCACGTGTTGCGTAAATATGTTCAATACAATAGTTTTGATACATACAATTTCGAATCAAGGTCACCCTTTCTAAATATACTCTGCTATATGAGTAAGTATACGACATTTTTCGTAGGAAAGTACCACAATTTCCTCACCTTCCAAGCATGTGAACACGTTGAGTGGCGCATGGTGTTTGCTCTCCATTGTTCTAGTGTGCCAAATAATAATGTGATTGTATTGTTTTGTGAATAGTGTGAGGAAAAATTGAAAGCTCGTCGAAATTATTGTGTCAAAGTTACGTGTTACTTTAATATACATTTGTATAGAAACCATGCTGTTACATTTCCGTTTGTTACTAACTTATGGCAGTGACCCTTCTCACCTCTCCTGAGATAGAATTTTGAAGTAACTGCGAGAGGTTTAGAAGATTTTCGACGACGTTTCTCCAGTACGTATTTGTGGAGATAAGGACCAACGGCTAAGCCATCCACTGGATGCTTTAAAACCGTTATTAATACGTCTATACGTAATACGGAGGGTGTGCACATGTTTTTTATTGCAAGCAAATTATTATTATGCTTTGCAAGTAAAAATCTCTATGAAAACCATTTGTATTATTGTATACTATATCTATGTGCAACATCACGCCTGTAATCCACGAAGGGGTAGGCAGAGGAGTGTAGTATACTGTCACGTTTCACTAGTTACGTTTAAGTCCCATGGAATGGGTGGTGAACCTATTGCCACATACCGGGCACAAATCCAGATTCCGAGTCACTACTAGAAATTTTAAATTAGAAAGTCCATACTACCCGACCAAGGATTAGAACCCAGGACCTCCCGATCGGCAGTCGCGCTAGCAACCGCTTGACCAACGAGGTATTCGCTATATTCGTAAGTAGTATGCAATGCATTTTACTCAGGACTAAGTGGGAATGACTAGTGTTATCGTATTTCTGCCAACATTATTGAAAGTAAAATTAATGCAAGTATTAGCGAAACAGCTGAAAACTGCATAGTGTTTCGAACGATCTTAGCAACATTAAAATACGAAATTTTGCCGAATCATTATATTTCAAAAGATAACAATATGCTAAATTATGTTTTCCGTTACAGGCATTACAAATCGGTATAACTTGGTACAGGAGCAAAGTCTTATAAAATATGACGCAGGTAATCTAACAAGGAAGTTCTTAATTAAATTGTAATGTTTCCTCCGTTAAACGAGGTCCATATGTTCTGCTCAGGACTGCTTCTGCAACGATATCCGTCATCAATATAACCATATCAATGTTCAGAACCAGTTGCATTCTAATTATTTTTTAATAATTTCATATTCAATAGTGGTACAGTGGTGATTTGAGTGTCGAACAGTTTGAAGAGTCTACTCTGTGCTAATTTTTGCTCACGAACGGTCGGATTTCTGACATGGACAATATGTACACAATTTATGCTTTATTTTATTCAACTTATGTTTACCACGAATTATATAATAATTTGAACTTTTTGCTTCCCTTTAAAACTCTGTTAAACTTTAACTATACCAACGCTCAGTCCTCCACGTGTGCAACAATTGGCAAAGGGCTACAAATGTATCTCTACACAAAAATATGTATGTACAGTACACTGTACTGTCATTAACATTTGCTTTTGTTACATACATTTTTAGCTTGACCTTTTTACTTTTAGACACTTAACTTCAGATTACAATTAAATTCATGCGGTAGAAAGTGGAATCATACATGTTATATGTGTGTCACACGTTGATGACACCTGTAATGCGGTAATGACACTCGTGACACGACGAAACGTGTAATGATTGTGTTTGCAAAGAGTATTTTTTATCGTTATAAATGTGTGTTTCATTGCTGTCTGCTGGCGACGTTTGAGGAAGATAAAGAAAGTTCTTAAATGAAAATATTATAAATAAGTAAAACTAATGTCTCCCTACGTTAATGATAGCCTTGTGGTTAAAAATTCAGCCTCTCACTCGGGGGTGCTGAGTTTAAATCCATGGCGCGCACCTCTGTACAAAAGTGCATCTCTAGTTTAAATATCACTTGCTAACGGTGGTGGAAAACATTGTCAGGCAACCTGAACATCTCAGAATTTAAAAAAAATCTAAGTTGTGGGAAGTCTGTCAATCCCCACTTGGCCAGCGTGGCAGGCTATGGCCTTAACCTTCTCAATATGAGAGGCGACCCATATGTCAACAGTGGAATAATAAATGGGTCGATAATTATTACTATTATATTTTTTTATTGTCTAGCCCGCAAGGATCTGACGTGAAGGTACAATAAAAACAACTAAAAATCTATCTGCTCTTATATCAATGTTTAGACAAGCATGTAATTTACATATTACGTGTATGGATGTAATATAGTACCTATGACTGCCTCGTCGGTTGAGTGGTTGCAGGCGCGACTACCGATCAAGAGGTCCTGGGTTCAATTCCGGGGTCGGGTCATGGCAATAGGCTCACAACCTACTCCATATTAGGACGTAAAAGTAGCCGGTGAAACGAGGCGGTGCACTACACACCCTTTGCATCCTATTCGAGAATTACAGGCGAAGACAAAACAGTTCAGTACTTTTTCTCTTTTGTCTATTTTGTATTTCAATTTCATGATATCGGATTGTTTTATATAGTAAGTCCGCGAATGGGTATAATTGTAGATGGTCTCAGGTACACAAGTACTAACATTTGCGAACGTGCTGTAATAATAATAATGCTTTCCTGACATTTTCTAAAATTATAATTGTCATATTGCGACCAGCAGGCAAACAATACTGCCTACTTTCATCGTCATATTTAGTTATCATAAACGTATGTAGACTTTATAAACGACAAAAAGATATCAGACGGTGGGACGTTCACTATAGGATATTATTAATAAAAACGTATATTGTTTCTTATCTGGATTTATGTTATGGTCGCTTAGATCTAAAACTATTATCTTCTCTATATTTCCACAGAATATAATGTGTGTTATCGAAGCGAAACAGCAAAGGTATTTTTTCCGTACATATCTATCAACATACCAAACGGAATAAGCACGATACAATATATTGAATAGATAAGCACTGACGTCTACGATTAATTTATAAGATATTTTGTGTATTTCAGGCAGAACACATTTATTTTTTTCATTTTTCGTTAAAAATTCTTTGAAAACATATTTCGCAATTACGATTTTGTATGTAATCTTTATCATTACTATCATTAGTTACACGCTCAAGAGAGAAAGTCCTGGGGTGAAACGGCACATGCCCTGTGATCTCCAAAGAACACTGCATGACTAAACCTAGTCACGTACTGTGAGAAGGCTTCATTATAGTTTGTTATTATTACATTCTCAGACAAATGTCCAAAACCTTTAGTATTTTGAATTCGTAAATTCTTTAAGTGTTTAATTAAATAATGAAATGAATAGGCCTATCAATATCAGACATTTTGAAAATAATAATAATAAAAAACAATGTTCATAAAAAAATATCAAAAAAATTACATGAATAGTATTTATCTATGAAATTGTGATACTACTTAGAAGAACTACAAAAATGCATTTTTAACCATAACTCTGTTTATAACACATACCTGAGTGTGTAATAGATACTTTAATGTAACTGACAACAGACTCTGTAACATATGCATAAGAAGGTCGAATTAAAAATGTAACATCACGCCTGTACACTCAGAATGGCTAGGTAGAGGAATTTATAAATCTATACATAATGAATATTTGAATACTCATCATCATCACATCAATCTCTATTTTAAAACAAAGGTTTCTTTGAAGGTGTGACATAACACTTCCCCCCCCCCCCCCACGATCTCATTCGGAATTCCTTCCGTGCTTGATACACCGGCTGGTGATTGTGGGATTTTGTTATGTTACAAATATTTAAGTATAAAAAAGTAACATCACTCCTGCGATCTCTGAAAGAGTAGGTAGAGGAGTGTAGTCGAACACTAATGTTCTAAAAACATCATATAAATAAGTCGGTTTACATGATTGTCAAAGACGAAAATACTCATGGCGTTTTTTTTCAGTTCTTACAAATTTTTACTTCAATGGTAATCGTGTTCCCATAGTATGATTTATGTACGTCCAAAGAAAAAGTCTACGATTATTATAAAACACTCCTTGATTTATATACTAAACAAGAAGTAAATAGATAAGAATCAGAACAGTATTTGTACCACAAGTGTTATTGGTACTGAGTACGTAATTATTATATCGAACGTGTATTCGTATCTCATAGTACATTGTAACAGTTATTAAAGATTCAATTTTAAAGGCACAATAAAACTTCATTAATTACAGTATTTTGGATGAAACAACAATCTATTCATATTTGCGAATAACCGGATAAACTATCTTATGGGTGTTTGGTACAGTTCAGGGACAGTCCGACTTATTCAATTCAATATAATATGCATAAAATTAAAAACGCTTAGCAAAAGGTTTAAAAAAATATCTTAGAGCGGAAAGTGAAATTTTTATTGACCAGTGACCAACAAATAAATTTTTGAAGTCACCAATGAATGACCACAACATAAATTAGAGATGATAAAGAATAAAATAAACAAAAACCTTTAACTAAATGCGCTGACTAGTAACTGCAGCGGGTGTACGGAACTGGTTTCACGTATCAAAATAAACGCACCTTGCACCTATAACCATTTCTTTAGCGGTTGCATTTACGCGTAGTATTTTAGTATTTTTTGTAATTTCTTCGTATATAAAATACTTCTCGTTTTATTTTTACTCTCGATTATTGTTTCGTTGTCTGCGCCACACGGCCAGCCGGTCGTCAGAGCCTCGTCTGTTGCATTATATGGTGCACTATCATCTTGAGGCTGAGAAACCTCACCTCTTGTTTCTCACGGAGACGCAAATTCGGTGTCCAGCGGATGTTGCTTACTTGACGTACCTGGAATATTCCTTAGAGTGTAATTTCCTCCCACGCGCTGGCGTATGCGCGTACATACGAAACGATGTCTGCTGCCGATGTCTCCGTGACCTTGAAGACCCTAGGTTTTCCACAGTCTGGTTGCTGGTTGATAATGGTGTGGAGTAAATACTTTACGCTGCTGTCAATCGCTTACACAGCGGAGATCGGGAGACAACCTATCTATTCGGCCACCTCAGTGAATCAGCTGACTTGGCTCACCTGAGCTCAATCGTTCCGCAGAACTGGTGTTTCTAGGGGATTTTAATGCTCACTGTTAACAGTGGCTTTATCCCTTCCGAGAAACAGACCATGGTGGGAGAGAGACACTCAAGCTATTCCTCTCTTTGAATCTTATCCAGCTGGTTTCCCCGGCGACGCGTATACTTGACGTTGATGGCCATACAACCAAATTTTTAGACCTGCTGACTACTAACCCAGACCGTCACCGTTGCATCAGGAAATGGAGTACTCTATTCCGTTCTCTGATGTTGCACTTGAGGGCAAAGCTCGACCTTGGTTTAATAGTGAATGTGCCCCAACTGAGGCTACTACACATTCAGCTTACCTGGCCTGGGTTAATGCTCGTAGCCGTAAAGCTCGGGATATTGTAGAAAAGAAGAAAGAGTTTAACAGAGATGCCAAGTTTTCATTCACGTTGGGCATATGGGGATGAAGTTGGCTTCTTACTTGTATGGTAGCAAAGCATTCTAGTCCTTACCCAAGTCGATACAAGTGAACTTTGCCAGCTCTTCACTGCTACTATTGCTCAGGCCGGACGGATCGTTGGCTCACGATGCTTTGGAGAAAGGTAATCTTTTGGCCTCTCTGTTTGCAGAAAATTCACGGCTAGAGGGTAACTGTAAATTGCCACCCGAGTTGCCCACCAAAATCAGAACTATGCCTGATATTGACATATGGCAAATAGAGGTACTCAAGGTACTACGTACTCTCGACGTGAAAAAAGCCAGTGGTCCCGATGGGATCCCCGCCATAGTCCTCAAGCAATGCGCACCAGAGTTGTCTCCCATGCTCACACGCCTGTATCGCCTCTCTTTTGGATCTGGTATTGTACTTAAAATGTAAAAGCTTGCAAATGTGCAACCAGTACCTAAATTTAAAAGAAACTGTAAAACACGCTTTTATGAAAAATGTGACTAAAAAATAGGAAATAAATAATAGTTAAAAAAAAATTTAAAAGCACGTTGATGTGACAAAATGAACTAAAAAGGAAAAAAATTTTTTAATAAAATTGAAATAACAATAATGTAAATTAGAAAAAAAATGTATTTTTTTGTAAATAATGTTAAGTTAATAATAGTGTAAAAAATTGAAATAAATTTGAGTTAGAATGGTTTAAACAAAAAAATTTTATTGCAATGCAAAAAAAGCGTGGGGTGCTTTTAAAGTGATCTATTGTTACTGTGCACCCCACGCTTTTTTTTTACATTGCAATAAATTTTTTTTTATTTACACTATTCTTAATTGTCAATATTAATAGTGACGATTGGATGTTAACAATTCATCACACTGCTTTGAAGGATATTGGTGAAATAATCAAAATTTTATTCGATAATGGAGTCTACGTTGATAGTTTAGGCCAAAACGGCAAAACTTCGTTAAATATTGCCATAAATGCTAAAAAGTTACAATATACAGAATGGATTTTAAAATACTGTCCTAATCTAAAGTGTCGAAGTAATGAATACATACTTGATACCTTGATAACTATGCTTTTTAAATACGGCGTTACAATTAAATATAAGCATGTCAATAACAAGCGATTAATTTGTACAGCGGTTGAATCAGACTTCGCTGGTATTGTGGACGAGCTGTTAAAATTGGGACTTAGCCCCAACAGTATTGTATATAATGATTTTGTGTATTGCGTGCAATACATAGCCTACCGTTATAGTCAAAAAGTAATAGTGAAACTATAAACAAATAAAGGAGCTGATTTAAACTGCAGATATATCCCTATAAGCTACGGCACAAAAAAGGGGGTCTTACCTTGAACATCTATGCAGTTTAAATCAGCTCCTTTATTTATTAATAGTTTCACTATTTCTTTTTGACTATGCGGCAGGCTATGTGTTGCATGCAATACATAAAATATAATTGTGAAGGTCCTAGATTTTTTCATATTATTGCATTGTCATCGGTCCTTGATGAGTGGGCGAAAATTCAAATTAATCCGAAATTTCAAAGTCGGTCAAAATCACGTTTCAATGTGTCCGTTACAAACATACATACATACATTGATACATAGATACAACCGAAGCTAATAAAAGCGTATTAAAAATACAACTTCATTTATTGCAACTAGTATATTGTAATTTTCGGACTTTTTATATATAAAACTATAAGAAAAGATAAAATTTGCATTTATTACCAATCAGTGTCTACTCCCCAATTGAGGTGTTGATCTTGCAAGACGAAGCAATAATTTACATATTACTTAAATAATTGAACCCCTTTTGACTCCTATGTCGATACTGATGGTACTAAAACCGATCTCAACATAAACACTTGTACACCTGTTTAGGTATGATTTACCGTAGCACAGCTTAAAGTCAATGAAGGTGACAAACATTCCCATCGTATCCATTATCATTTAACATCCGTTATGCTAAACAGATATATGTACGTAAGTCGGCGAATATTTTACCGCAGCTCGTTCTCTAGTCACTGTGGTACATGTCACTAAAACCGCAAAATTACCTATCATTAATAGATTGCTGTTAAGAAAGACAAGGTTTCACCCACACACCATGACTTTGACCTTAAATCCCATAAACGTGAATAAAATAAATAAAGGGAAGCCAATGCTTGATTTTCCATTTACGTTCCCTCACTATGGCATTTAGCAGAATAGCATTTGAAATTTTACTTGTTTTATTAGCGGGCGTCTTTGCAGCAGAACACGATACAAGTGCAAACTATAATATAAGCAATGAATTTAGAAGGGATTCGGTTTTTAATTATGTGGAAAGTGAAAATCCAAACAAATTCTTCGATGGCGTTTATTCAGAATGTTTTCTGCACCTGTCATATACTTGCTTGCAAAAGAAAACATTACGATATTTAAAAGAATTAAACGGTATGAGTGAAATTTCTGTGATTGGTGACTATGTAAAGTTTGGTAAGAAGTGTTTTCATTATCTGACTTCACACTTAATTTGTAGATAAATTAAAGTATTGTAATAATAATTCATCTATTCTAGTAAAATTGAATAACAGCGAAGCTAAGGAAAATAGTGACGAAGAAGAATCTTCGACGAAAACTTCAGAAGAATTTTCTCGCATGATCGACAAAGCAGTCGATAACTTTTTTAATAATCACCTAATAAGGTTGAGTGCTTTGGGTAAAGATGTTTCAGTCCCACATACAGGTAAATAATTTATTTATAAAACAGATGGAAATTGTAGTCTTGTTGGCCAGTTCATCAGGCTCACGAAACGTGATGTACAATTGTTGCTATCTTTGAGAAATAGACACACCAACTACAAAAATACAGTTCAACCATCAATCTGCGCAAGATCTGCGAATTATTATTATAGCACCGATCCTGTTCTTCCTTGGTATTTTATAGTCGAGGAGTTTGTGGGAAGAAAGCGACGGAAAGGCGGTGGCGGTGGAGGTGGTCACGGCGGCGGTGATGACGGCGGCAAGAGGAAAATGATGATGATGGCCATGATGTGCATGAAGATGAAATTGATGATGGTAATAAATATATTATTATTGACGTATGCTAAATAAAGTTTGACTATAATAACTTAGGAACATGGCAGTAAAATAATATTAAATAAATGATACCACGGATACAAAATATTTTATTACATTTTCAGATGGTACCAGCAATGATGGGAATGATGGGTATGATGTCATTCAAAGGAATGATGTTTAGCATGATGTCTTTCATGATATCCAAGGTAGGAATAAACATTTGTTTATCGTATTCCTACTTTACCTAATCGAAACATCGCTGAACACCACACACATTTCTTTTTTTTTCAGATGATGCTATTAATGAAGATTTTGGAAAAGAAAGGTGGTGGAGGTGGTGGCGGCAGTGGAGGTGGTGACGGGGTATTTATATTTGCATTATTTAAAGTCTTGGGCACCCTTAAGTCGTCACAAAACCTAGTGTAACTGTAAAGACTAAATAAGTCTAGATTGTTTTAAATTAGTAAGAAAAACTTTATTTACATTAGTTTAATCTTCGCTTTCAAATATTCCATGAATCCGCTCAATGCCTGTAATTTAATTCCAGCAATTACTGAAGAAAAAGTCATATTTCTAATTGATTTAAAAGCATCTACAAAGGATTGAGATAATGTTACTATGACATAAGTATTAACAAATTATTATTTTAAATAATAGGCGTGGGCAGCAGGCGGCGGTGGCGGGGCCTGGATGCCAGCAGGTATAATCCCAGTATAACAGATGATACCATAAGGAAAGTAACATATATCAACGAGATTTTCCAACCACAGGTGGACAAGACTATGGAGGAGGAGGCGGCGGTTACGACGGCAACGCGCAATGGAGTAGCCGATCCATCTTTGAAAAAGTAGAAAAACTTAGAAATAACACGAATCCTGTAATAACTTACATAAAGCCATCAATAAGGTACAATAATAATCTGAATGATAAGAAGTTGTTGAAGAATTTAAATGACGAAATCGTTAAAGCGAATAATAAAATTGATAGCGTACCGAAGTCTAGGCGCAAAAGAGGATTAATAAATGCCCTTCAAAGCGCTTATTTATACTGGACTAGTAAAGTCCTAGGTCTTAATAGTTACAAGCAAAAATATGCGAATTATCCGAAATACAAATTAATGAATGGTGTAAAATATATCTATTATCCAACAAGACAAGTGCATAAAGTGAAAGTACCTAAGCAATTACCTGCTAATAATATAAAAGCTACGGAAAATTTAAAACCTGTTGTGATCGCTGAAGATTTTAATAAAGGAGAAATAATAGAAGGTGTTGTAGAAAGTCGTATGAACAGAAGAAAGTTTCATAAAATGAAGGACAATATGAACGAAACAATGGATGACAATCCATGGGAATGACTATATTATTTAATGAAGTTCTACGTTTTAGAGAACATAGTTTCACCGGACTTTAAATCTTTCATATTTTTGTAGTGAGTTTATAGTGTATCTATAGATGTATCGTTTGTAACAAAACAGAGTTTATCATCATCAACTCCTTTTATTGTTCCATTATTGGACATGGATCTCACCTCAGGGTGGAAAGCGTTAAGGCCACAGTAATCCAAACTAGCTAACAATAAGTGCAGGTTGACAGTCTTTAAGCGCCTTCGAAAATATTATGACGATCTCAAAGATGTGCTGGTTGCCTTTTTATTTCCAAAAGGAGAGTGTTTCATGATAGAATTATTAAAAATGTAAAACGTTAATGTACTTGTAGTAATAGTATAAGTAATGGCATGACTAGTAAGTAATAGAAAAGCCAGATAATAATAATAATTATACTAGTTTTTTTTTTGCTTTTCCAACCTAACCCTACCGCATTCTTATAAACATTACCCTAGGCTAATTGACATGTGCAAATATTAAAAATTTCGAGGACAAATCAATGTTTCATACGAGCTACAAAGCTGTGACCGAAATAAAAGGTAACATTGGACAGGGGTAAGGATCTGTTAAATTAATCAACTAAATTATACCTATAACATTGAAGGAAATGAACCTGGACAGTCAGAAATATAGTCTTAAGCGTATCCCGATCAATGCTTCCAAGGGACTTTAGTTCATGAAATTCCAAATAATCTTAACTGCTACGTCAAAGTGAAATATTTGTGTCTTTGTGCTGTCAAGAAAAAATTTCGCAATATTTCTATGTTGATATTTAAGCCGAAAAATAATATTATCTTAATTTATCATTAAGATACATGAGGAATAAACGTGGCCGAGAATTTTACGTAGTTTAAGCCAAAATAATATACCTACTTAAATTGTACCCATTACTCGTCAAATACCCTCCAACTATATATTTTCGCTAGTGTATTTTAGTGGACATAAGTTAACAAAACTAGGGTTGTCGACAACATTTAGTGACCCTAAATAAATATTTCACCTAACCTTATGCCCGTAATCCTACAACACTACACTCCCGCGTTCCAACAGTTTACGTTCTACTATAGAATAGGTGGTGAGCCTATTTCTATTCACCGGACACAAATCTAGGCTTCGAACAACTACTAGAAATTTTTCTTGAAAAAATAAATCTACAAATACCCAATAGTATCCTACCCAGGAATCGAACCCGATACCTCTTGATCAGCAGCCGCTCTTGCTACCAGTTAACCAACGAGGTGGTCGATATTACACAAGCTGAAATAACCTCCTGATAGATCTTCAAATAAATTCAAATTCAAATTCAAATTCAAATTCTTTTATTCATTATAAGGTATATACATACACTCAATGAAGGTCATGTCTA
>DWJK01004879.1:0-11595 GCA_018248815.1 Croniades pieria auraria
CTTTCACACGACAAAAACGTAATGGCCGCCTCCCCAGCGCTTGGTGTTGCGTCATTTGTCAAAATATAGAGTAAAAAAATCATAATAATTAAAGTGCTGCCATCTGGATTTTCTCAATACGCCGTCAAGTATATATATCATCTATTTTAATATTTATAATTATTAGTCATCTATTTATAGTTCATAATATTTGTATAAGTTAATCAGATTACCTATTTCATCCATTGAGTTAGAATTATAAAGATTATTAGAATCGTAAGCAAATAATCTGATTCATAAAGTTAAAGAAACTCGTCAAATAAAGAGATCACTAGTATGAAAAACTCTGTACAAGTTTTTAATAAATTTTTAACATAAATGCGTAATATTGATTTATTTTAATTTTAAAAATAATTACCGTATTAATTACGTGTCGACGTAATATATTTTTATGGATGTTTGACGTAGTTTTCTTAGTTTATAAAGTAATAAATGAGAGTGGCAAATTTTGTCTCTTTTCAGTTGACATTATAATTTTTATCATTACGTTTCCGCCGGGCTGGAGATAAGCCGGAGCGATTCAATGCTAAAAGACATCGAAATGACTAAATTCGGTTGACCCAATTCTCAGCGAAACTCCTCACAACTCGCCATTATTTCATAAAACGTATTACAGGGAACTCTTCATATAATTATACCCTTTTTAATTGATTTAATGTCAGTCATTTCCCTTACGTGTGTGCGTAATAGGTGGAGTTTTGTGAATCAGAATTGGATGTGCCGTAGGAAGTGTATGCGGAATTAGGTCCGTGAGGCGACGGCATTTTAGTTTTAATCTCGGACAAATCTTTTCAACCAAACGGATATAAACTTTAGCTGTATGTTACAAAGATGTAATTGCTCTCGATAGCGTTTCGAGCGGGCGTTAGCGATGGAGATATTTCTTTAAAGAAAGGAGGGCACGGCTTAAATAAGGCTCTCGGAGCCGAGCAAATTTGTTGGAAGTGTTACATTTTGGGGGTATTATTGTAATGGAGCGAAAGGAATTAGATGGTATAGGTAAATGGGTGATAAAGAGAAAGTCTCAAAGACGCGTCGTTCGTCTGGCATCTGTACGGTTCTGCGGCGCTTGTACCCGTATCGATTTTCCGCAGTCGGTGGGGACGGGCGGACACGGGGTGCGAGGGGGGGGGGATCAGCTGGGCCTGCCCCACCCCCTGTAAACATAAACACGGGCTTGGGCCTTCTCTTCACAGGATCGACATCAGCGGAGGTGAAGTAACGACACTGAATATTTATGAAACCCTCCTATCAGGGATTAAGATTCGACTTTTCTAGGTCATCAATCTGAATGGCATTTGTTGCTGGATGTTGCGACAATTTGAATATTTTGTAACGAGTTCGCACGATGTTGTTTCATTCGATGTTTGTGAATATTTTACTTCTGTTATCTTTAAAAATGTTATTTTCGTGAAATAAAGTAATCTTCAAATAGATCATATATTTGAATTACGAAGTACATATTTGAATATTGTACTTCTACACCAAAACATGTATTTGTTGTCCAGTAATTGTTCATTAGCCGTTCTGACGTTACTCGTGCTGTACAATGTCTAAACACACTGAGTGTATATTTGAAATATATGAATTCTCTGTAAATTTACTATTAAATGTTTCGTTAGTAATTATACACATGATTCAATATGTACCGGCTTAACTCACGTATGTTTTTCGGGATTGCCCGACTAATTTCGGACCTGTACGAGGTCCTTCGTCGTGACTTTCCGCCGCTTGCAGCGAGGTCGCGACGGAGATTGGTGTCCCGGCGTTTATGTACTCGTAATTATTAATGAATTTTCGAATGAACATAAGTATTACATGTTTGAAAACATACATGCTTCAATGAGTGGAATGTGTTTAACTCGGTCACTAATATATACGAAGCTGGAAACTGTGTATAAGGAATATTACCTCCAAATAGGTCAACTAGACTACCACGAAAAATATGTCGGCAAATACGAATTCTTTAATGAAAAACTTTACTGCTCTTCGGTAAAATATCTTTACTTTGAGATCGAAATGAGAAATACGATGGCCCAAAATTAATACACTGGCTAAGGGGGTTTAGTTCCAGCTTCATCGTCAACCCCCTTATCATTTCATCGTTAAACATAGGTCTCCTTGGAGAATGAGAAAACTTAAGACCATATACTACCACGCCTGTCTGGCCTGCCAACTGCTGGTCCATTTTAAGGTCAAAAACTAAAACCTAAAAAAATAAATATGCAACTTGACCATTATACGGTCAATGATCGAACTGTAAAGATATTGTTTCGAACAATCAAGTAATGTCGTCATTCCCAATATCTGTTTCACGGGCAATTTGCCTTTTTGTCGATACGAGTCATGTTATTGGTTATAGCCGCGTTATGTTCACCGATGTTTTAAGTGCCAATAACTTTTACGGACTTCAAACTGTTGTCCACAGTTTTGTTATATTTGCGAACTTATTTCTAGAAGTTGCGATAGCTTTATCTCTGGTTTATATTGAGTTTTTTTTCACTGCTATATTGACAATTGAATATAGATTTATTTTTCCGAATCAATCTGAGTTATTAATCTAGAATTTATAAGTACTTCGATTATGATTTTCTATTTACATCAGCCCACTGCTTGATAGCGGTCGTCCCAAAGGGGTTTTGCGTATATTTCCCTTATTCGACGTCTAGCGCAATTTACGGCAAAATTGTCTACGTTCCGATAAGGCTTTACGTCGATACCGTTAATGTTATTGGTGTGTAGTTGCTATATATTTCTCGAAGAGCCAATAACTTCCCCAGCTTCACACTACAAAGACCCACCGTTTGTATTTCACGTGCTTCGGTTAAAAGCTCTTTATGAAAGCGAACGAAAAGCTGCGAACGGTAAAGGTTCATGAACTAGAGCGGAGTGAATTGAACTTTAGTTCTTTTGGTGGATTATTTTAAGGATACTTTTGAGTATTTAAATAACATTCATTCAAAGCGTTTTGAAAGTTTTAATAATTAATGGATGTTTTAATAGGAATAGCGATAAATTAATAAAATAAATTGTGTTCATTGTGAATTAAAGAAATATGTTATTAATAATTGGATTCGTAACGAACTGGAACGTTTGACTTCAATTGATTGGTAAATTATTATTGGGTGGAATTAATTTTTAATTCCACCCATTTCATTCCTAGATATTATACTGGCACAAATACAATTTTAATATTATTTATATGAAAATTATTTTTGTGGTTAAATACACTTATATTTTAATACCACACATGTATTTTATTAGGTGTAAATTTTAAACAATATTTAATTAATTATATTGAAGAAGCTTTGTAGGTCTCTGAAAATAGCTATTTGGCGTACTATGCTCCGTGCTTACCCCGTAAGGTCGCAAGAGTGACAATATAATAAAAATGGTACTAATTAACATTTTTTTACCATTTAAAAGTTCCTGAGTTCAAATCCCGGATCGGATATTATTGGATTTTTCTAATTTAGAAATTCTAGTAGTGACTCGTAGTCTGGATTTGTGCACGGTGATTGCACGGTGCGGTGCAATAGGCTCACCACCTAGTCCATGGGACGTAAACGTAACTGGTGAAATGTGAGAGTGCACTACACTCCTCTGCCTACCCCGTTGGGGTTTATAGGCGTGATGTTACATTTTAATTACCATTTAATTAATATTTGTATATGATCAAAATAGAGGTTAATATATACATGTTTTAGGAAAACATGTTGTATTTAGAACATTCGCCGACATAAGTGGCAATAATCCAGTGACCTCATAAATAAATAATAGACTGCGCACCATAAACATGTTTATGGGGAGGATAGCAGCCGAACACAGCTAATCCCAGTCTTAACCTAGATAGCTTATGAACCACTACTCAAAGGTAACCTGGTTTCCTGCCGCTTATTTGTAGGATTAAGGCAGTCTTCATTCCAGGTACGTATTTCGGTAAGCTGTTCTAATTTACACCTATATTTCACCTGTACAAGCAGGTTGGGTTTGTGAGAATAGAGATATTTTACGCTCTGTTCTTTCTGCCTATCCCTTGATGTGACGATGTAATATTAGTAATGATCATTATTATATACGGGTTTCGGAAATGAACGCGTTGGACTATAAAAATACATAGCCAGCAGCATCGAGTAAAATGATGTATGCACATGTGGTAGCACATTTTTGCCAGCGCGCAGGCCGCATGTGTTGGCTGTAGTTCGAGCACTGGTACATACGCCGCACACAATCTGGAATTAATAAAGCTTAAGCCTTCACGGAATTACAATGGCCTCGTAAATTAAGCGCATTATTAAGTTATTA
Source organism: Croniades pieria auraria (assembly GCA_018248815.1). Taxonomy (NCBI): domain Eukaryota; kingdom Metazoa; phylum Arthropoda; class Insecta; order Lepidoptera; family Hesperiidae; genus Croniades; species Croniades pieria. Next base: position 4,345 of record DWJK01004879.1, read on the forward strand.
ACGCACCGTATATATTGCTAACCCATTGTTTACGGCCCGCGAAATAAATTATACACCATAATGTTCCTGTGTTATGACGGTGGGGAACGAGACGTTGGAATAAGAACCACGCGTTTCTTAACATTTGTGTGATATATGTAATGCAGTAATACTTTTATTTTGTAAGTATATGGGTTAAAATTGTCCCTTGAATACACTGATGATATAAGTATATAGGTTTATTTGTACACTACCTGTGCCCCGCGATGTCACCCGCGTTAATTATTAGAGAACGATCTACTAAAATACTATTACGCTATGCTACACTGCGCTACTACGCTATGTTCACCAAGCGTAAGTGTTGTAAAAATAGTTGTGCGTGCGACTTCGTACGCGTAGATTTTGTAAGTTTTGAAAAAATAAATTGACATAACTTCCATATTTGTTAACCGATTTGAATGAAAACGGCACTAAATGTTAAGTGAAGCCCATCATAATATAATCCTGAAAACTGCATACAAATCGGATAAGCCGTTTCGGAGATTAACGTGCACAAACAAATAGACATACAGACAAACAGACAAAACGAAAAAACATTGTTTTGGAGTTTCTTGCGTATATGAAGGCACCAGATTATGAATTTTTAAATATAGTTTCCATGTACTGACAGCGATCAGTTACAGTTTTATTATATGTATTAATATGTTTGATATTTGCAAAATAACTTTTTTTTGTATTATACTATTATTATTTTATGGCACATCTTCTACATTGATAACGTTCTTCCAACACGCGCGCCGGACTTTCGAGTAATTTTGTTATGCGATTCCCAACCCGCATGCCAAGTATGGGAACTGTGGGATAAAACCCCTTTAGGAGAGTCCCGAATCCAGGGACGGACTGTGACAGATTTGTGATGATAGTGAGGAAATTGAGGATTTTTTACCTTATCTTCACATTAGAATTGTTTAATCGACCTCAAATATGTATATACATAGATACATTTTTTATTTAGTTGTCAGTCTTAATAGAACAGGATTCTATGGATTATATTAGCTATAATGCACAGTCCGCAAAAAACATTTTCGACTTTTGTAGGCATTGGACAATTTCCAAAACTCTATTATATGTTTTAGGAAGTTTTGATTGAAGAAAATATTGGTCTTGAGTTTTATGAAGCTAATTTGTCGGTGCTTACTATCAAAGACGGGCGTATCGATTGGTTTGGGAATACAGTTACAACGAGGAGCAAATTCTATAAGTAACCAAAAAAAACGTGATTAGTCTTTTAGGCGTTAATACTGGGCAAAAATGATAGTTTCGAGAAGTGCACAAGAAATGACACCAATTCATAAATATCTCTATTCTTAAGAGACCTGACGTTCTTCTTCCACTTTACACTGTAGTAAAAATTACGTTAAATTGTACACGTTATATACACCGTAAATGTTGAACAAATAAGAGTCGGATACTAATAATTTAAACGAAATCTACCTCATTACACTCGGAGGCATATGTGGAGTAGCGGAGGGCAGCGACCCTACGTCAGAGCGATGTGCCGCTCGTTCGAGCTTAATGCTCTAAGGCAAATGACACTCTATAATTAATAGGAGCGCTTTATAAAACGCTACATTCATGTATACATATATACATATGTGTAATAACAAATTACTGTATCATTTTAAAATTGGTTCTTGTTTCATATTTAAATACATTGAGGTGTTTTTTGAACTTTCATGCCTTTGAACTCTATTAATGGTTTCGAGTTTTTTCACACATTCATTTGTGCAGTTGAGTAAATGGATAATATGAATAAGTTACAACTATAGATGTTATTTTGAAATAGAAATGCGAGTTTTCACCATATTGAATATAATATTTAAATATTGTATACATGCTACGTTATTTCAGTTACATTTGTAGGTTTTTTTGCCTACGAGTGTAGTCTTCTATCTCGTGAAACACAATTACTATTTAATGCAAACAAATTAAATACAAAGCATACATAACATATATATGTATATAAAAATGTTTGGCATCCACCTGTATTTGGTCTCAGTACAAGGATCTAAATGTTTTTGATTCACTTCTGAAAACCGAAATGAAATCGATTAACCTACTTTCGGAGGCAGTTTTTGTTAATTAAATGTGAAAGCAAAGTTATTAGCAAAAGAAAAATCTGCCTGAAGGCTTATTTTTGAAGACTTTACCTTTCGTTCACGGTCTTAATTTTTTGTAAGTTCTCTACAAAAAAAAGTAGCAAAGTCTTTTCATTTTCTTTACTCAGTTTTTAATATTTCACCTAAAGCAAAGGTTACGTTGGGGTAACTATTTGGTGGCTTTGATAAAAGGGATGTTACATAGAATTATTTTTTGTATATCACGATATCGAATTATGTTTCGACTTTAACATAAGCCCTTGAACTTTCTAGAATGTTTGTTAAAATATGTTTTCATCAAATGATTGGTGAGAAGTTGTAACGATTACTTTTCGTAATTGCTGCAGTTGTGTCACTAATAGAAGTAGTGTCCCTAGCAACTCATACTAATTATATTAACCGACACTAATAAACATCTTACAGTCCTATTTGAGGTCGCTTGCAGACGTCCCTCGGCGTCCGCGATCGTGTGTGACTACTCTCTGCTTATTTATTACCCTTTCAATTTAAAAGAATGTTTACAATACGTTGGATATAAAATCATAAAGTGTTCCGTAAAAGCCTCTGGTGTTCACATGCCTAAGACCTAACCCCGTTCCTCACCTATGAAGTTCGCTCGCGATCTGCAATTGTGTCAAGGCTACCAACGCTTTATCGAACACCTTCGGATTAAATATTTACCCGTATCTCTGACTACCTAAGATCATTCACTGATGTATTATTTACTTCCGTAGTGTGTTCTAATGTAACATAGCCATTTGCAATATTCGAGAAGTTGCCGGAAATCTGTTGTTGTTGGAAGACTATTTTAGAATTTTTAAGTTCGTGATCAAATTGATATTTAATATTGAGTACTCGGTGAATGGCGACATTCGATCAACCGATTCGAAAGGGTACTTTTTCGAGTTGTTTGATCTAATATATGTACGAATGAATTGTTGGATTGTGTTTCACATTTGTTTAAAAGGAAGTTTTTTACTTTTCTACAAGCGTAAGATACAGGAATCATAAATGTATCTTCGCAGGCTGTCGAGGCTGTCAATGAGTAACTTTAATTTTTTTTTCACTGCGTCAAGTCAATTAAACATGTATGCATCGTTTCCACCATCGTCATCATCATTAGCTGTTTCATTATTTTTCTATTCGACGCCGGTCTGCTCTTCACACGAGAGAGAATTCGTTTAGGAAATGTGGTGTATTACATGAGCCTTATTTAGACGAAGTTCAGACTTTAGTACTTAAATTCTTTAATGAGTTGTTGACCACACTTAAAGCTGGTTAATTTTTTATCATGTAATGGTCAAATAAAAATATCATACATATGTACATATCTACAGCTTAGTGTTGTCTTGCTTAATAACCAAAAACTTTCGGCAAATAGCGTATCCCAATAAATTGCATTTGCTCCCAAAATAAAGCTTTTGTAAGCATTTTCCTGTTTTAGATTGGATTTTCCTCGAGCTTATCAGTTTATTTTTCGGGAGACGAATAAAGGCCCTGATGATGAAATGGGTGTTATTATTACAAATAAATACATACACATATGTGTATATATGTATATGTTGCACAGTGTAATTTTGAGGATAAATGAGTGAAAATTCATTAAATAATAATCGACCCATTTGTCATTTCACTGTTGGAATATGGGTCTCCTCTGACAATGAGAGCGGTAAGGCCATAGACTGCCATGCTGGTCGAGTGCGGATTGGCAGACTTCACGTACTTTGAATTATTATTTATGAATACTAAGGTGAGCAGGTTTTCTCTAAATGTTTTCATTCACCGTTAGCAAGTAATATTTAGACTTAAAACGCAATTTTCATAAGAAGGTGCGCGCTATGGATTTGAACTCAGCAGCCCCCGAATGACAGGCTGAATTCTTAACTACTGAGCTATCACTGCTTACTGAGCTGTCACTGCTTCTTTATGTAAACCAAATATTTTGCTCAGATAAAAATAATAATATACTTAGAGGGGTCACCATACAAAAGACCATTAATCAGAAAAAAATTAACAAACAAGTACATGTAACCCTTAGGCCAGTCTTTGCCGTTGTTGATGGATACTGGAGCAGGTGTCATTTAGGTGTTAGGTGTAGAGTTCATATGTACATATGTACCTCTCTTTTGCTTTCTTCGAAAAGTTTGCAAAGGGTAATTCTTCTTTAATTTTTTATTCCCTTGGGGCTGTGTCAGTAGTTTCCGGAAATATTTTTTTTCGGATAATTTTTTATGAGGATAGAGGTATTTGGAATTCGGTGCTATTTCCCTGCTCCGTAAGGGACGTGATGTTATCCTTATAATAGGAGTTTTTACTGAGAAAACCGTTAAAAACGTACCCGCAAATTAAAATCCTCTACCCTTAATATTAATGACGTCATATGAATGGATACCTGCGAAATCAAAAGCTGAAAGGCTTTAAGGTTTTCGAAGCGTTAACGCAATGAGCCCTTTGATATCGATTATATAATCGGTTCATTTAGCATAATTCTGTGATTATGTCTAGTATGGGTCTCTTTGACTTGAACCGACTATATTAAGGGTTGATTACCTTCAAATCATTTGAGTCAATTTGACGCTTCCTCCCTGTACCCGATAATATAACACATCTTTATACCTGTAACACGTCGTTGCGAGTAAGTGTAATATTGGCACTACATCTGTGTGATTTGAACGTAAAGTGTGATAAAAAAATTTCATATCAAATCTTTTCTTTCTTGTTTCTCACGGTGGTAAGTAACATTTGTGTTATTTTGACTAACATTGGAAGGAAAACTATTAACTTGGGAAAGACGCAAGTGGCGCAATCCTAACTAAGGAAACCTTCTAAATTATATTACTCAATTCTCCATCTCTTTGCGTCAATCTACAACAGAGCGTGGTAGAGTACGCTTTAGGACTTCCACAGTTAGGAGATAGACTTGTGATAATAAATATAACCTAAAAATGATTGTACTTAGTAAATGGTTACGACGTCATCGTTATAGAATATATGTTATTCACACAGAAATATTAATTGTTATCGAATCGTAGTATTGCGACGTTTTTACAATTTTGTTACTAAAGCTACAGCTTTGTTACTAAAGGACATCAACAATGCGACTTCAAAGAGGAGTTTGCGAGGGAAGTCGGTGTAAATGTAATAAGAAATGTTGTCGAGATCTTGTGAAAGATTTTTCTATTTTTTCCTAACAGTTGTTTGGATCGTTTATTAGACATAATATTCCATTGTTTTCAACTTATCTGAACGCCTAATCGACCCAGCTTAACTATATTCTTTTTTCGTTAACCTTTGTATTGAAGTTGAAGGCTAGCGGCGACTAAAAATAGAGAAGAGTACATTAAAAACTTTGAAATTCACAGAGAACTAAAGAAAAAATTAAACGCTAGTTCTCTATTAAAGTACTGGCTGCTTCAATTTTTATTTCTCTTTGACACACCTTTTTAAATATACCGAGACATTGTCTGTTATTCATGGGTTATAACGATTTGTAATGGGCATAGTTAAAATTATAAATTGGAATTTAATTGGAATAATAAAATAGTATGGACGCTGATGTGTTTAGTTACGTCAATGCCCTGAAAAAGGTTGTCCTTAATATATGTGTGAGTTTTTCGAAAATGTATTTCCGTTAACAGCAGGCACATCTCTGAATAGATATTCGCTATTCAATGAGAAGCGCGTTGAGTTTGTTCTAGAAGAAATGTTCATGTTTCTTCAACAAACCCACTGTCTATCAAAATGTTTTAGGTTTCCTTATATTGTCAGCCTATATTTAGAACTAGGACAAGTAAAATATATATAAAATGTACGACATTTAACTTGTATCCCAACTATACAGAGCTCGATGAGAGTACGACTGTAAGCGACTGTAGTACACACATATTTGGTAAAACCAATTATGATGGGTGCGCTTAGAAAAAAAAATCATTATATGCTTATGAAATTTTTTTTATTGCCAAAATCAACAGACTCTAGCGCCAGGTTTAATTTATAACATCATCATCAGCCTACTCCCGTCCATTGTTGGACATAGGCCTCTCCAATGGCACGCCACTGAGGTCGATCTTCAGCTCTTTGCATCTAACCAATGCCAGGCACTGCGTATATCGTCACTCCACCTAGCTGAAGGGCGTCCCACGTTACGTTTGCCAATTTTTAACGTTCTCCTTAAAGTCAGTGTTGACTAGTATCGTTACGTACATTTTAATATACATATGTTTATCCGCAAAATTATAGTTATCAAATTACGTGGGATAGGACATAAACTTTGAATGTAATTTGAAAATTTTATTAACTTTTTTAATAACCCTCTTTTCATGAGTCATGCTTATATGAAGCTTCACTTAGAAATTATCGTAAATATGATCTATAAAGATATATTTCCACTTGGCAATGATATGACGAATAACGGAGATGTTCATAATTCTCATTTTGTTATTATAGATAACATTTCATATAACATTTGTTAATTTAAAATTTTCGCATAGAACATATAAGTAACACAGACGTACTTAAATTTTAATTTTACACATTCCGCTGTTTTATTTCGCTTTCCGTAATGAAAGTGCCTTAAAAAAGGAAAAAAAAGGAAATTCGCGGTTCTTGAAATCTGCTGTCTTAAGGTAACCGAGATTTTTATCGTATTAATTGAAGCCGGCAAATTAAACCCATACCAATCGCTATTCTGTAAGCGTTTTAATGAGGTAGTTTTTAATATCCAGTACGGGTTGCCCACTTGGTGAGTTCCTTTAATTCGACTATATTCGCCTGTTTGCTTCAAGCACTGGTTGTCCAGTTTGTCAATTCTTTTAATTCAGCTGCATCCAGCTATCTTTTTTAGGTAGTCAGACCTCCTGACAGAAGGGTGAAAAGTATGCTTTTACCACGTTCATGTATTCAACAGTGATAGCCTAGTGGTTTGAAATTCGACCTCTCACTCCGGGAGACCGGGTTCAAATCCTAGCGCACCTCTCAAAAATGTGCGTTTTAAGTTTAAATATTACTTGCTAACGGTGAAGGAAAACATCGTGAGGAAAGCTGCATGCCTTAGAATTAAAAAAAAAATGTTTCTAAGGTGTGCGAAGTCCGCCAATCCACACTTGGCCAGCGT
>DWJK01004880.1:0-11592 GCA_018248815.1 Croniades pieria auraria
TAACCCTCTCAATATGAGAGGAGACCCATATTCCAACAGTGGAATGACAAATGGGTCGATTATTATTTTTTTTTTTAAATAATAATTATTATTTTTAATAACAATAATGATTGGTATTACAAATACATTTTTTACTTGAAGAGGAATCGCTATATATAATAGTACTATTTGTATCAACAACCTCGTTTAAATGATAATTATCTTAGTCGTCAAAGGCCAAAATAAAAAAAAAAAATGGTCCTCCTAGCTCGTGCCAATTCCAAATTTAAAATATAACCGCTAGAATCTAATGATAGTCGTCTTTGTGTAAGGGGTATTCAAACAATGTGTGTATTCTATCGTCAAATCCAAAACTGCGACGCAAACACTATATACTATTATTATAATAATTAACAATATGTAAATTATTAGAAAAAATATTTCAATACCGTAGAAAAGTGTAACATAATGTCCTATCACTGATGTTTAAAAAGCTAGCGATAACATAACGACCTTATACTACCAATAATGTTTTTCATTCGGTCGCAATATCATCATTCGGTGACAACAACACGAAGTATAACAATGATGCTTCTGCACAATTCATTATATTTTAATGAACAGCAACAGCGCTCACGTACGATGTCTCTGTTTGCGAGACGCCGCAATTAAATATGCTGATTTATATATTATGTATCTATGTAATACACTGACATTAACATACCTATATATTTATAAGTTACATGTTATTCCCTGCTGTCTGGGTGGGTGATGGGGGAAGAGGGAGTAAAATATCCCGCTAAAATAAAACCATGGTTGACAAGACCCGTGGAAAGGTGTAGCCAATGGGGAAGCCGGCACGTTTATATTTTGATTCAAAACAGACTAGTATCAGGGATACTTCGATATCCTAATCATAGGCAATTGATGATCCTATGCGTTGGAATTGAGTACCATAATAGGAAACCAAAGCAAACGAAATTCTGGAATTTCCATTATTATTACTATTCAATGTATAAATATAATGAAGGAAAAAATGATAGGATGCGAGCGATATATTACTGCTCGTCTAGTAATAGTAATACTTTTAATATTTTGTCAGTGTGTGCCTGTGGACTCGAATCGTTGCGACACGACACGACGTGTGTCAAAACGAGTGACGTCACAACAGTATTGTATGCAACACTTTGGTAAGATAACAATTTCTCAATACGCTCCAATTTGACGACTAACAAAATATTAAAAATAAAATCGTTTTTAAAAATGGCCAGACAACTTTCTTGGACTCACAGCTTACGTTTCATCCACAAAATAAGTCTGTACTAACTTAAAGAAAAAAAAATATAATCTGATCTTGCTCTACATCACAAAAATATTTATAATTAATGAGAATTTGTTATTATCTCAGACGCAAAAAATTTACTGACCTTGCCCCCAATTAATAAACAATTAAGCAGTGATAGCCTAGTGGTTAAGAATTCAGCCTCTCACTCCGGGGGTGCTGGGTTCAAATCCATGGCGCGCACCTCTTTATAAAAGTGCGTTTTAAATTTAAATATCACTTGCTTACGGTGAAGGAAAACATCGTGAGAAAACCTGCACAGCCTAGAATTTATAAAAAAAAAAAAAATTTCTGAGGTGTGTGAAGTCTGCTAACCGGTACTTGGCCAGGGTGGCGACTCTGGCCTTAACTCTCTCAATATGAGAGGAGACCCATATTCCAACAGTGTAATGATAAATGGGTCAATTTTTTTTTATGAAAGTCATTTAGTGAATCTACATACATAAAATCCTAATTCATGACAGATGTTTAACATTTGTGAAGTCCGTTTCACTTTGTGTACATAAGACGGTGTATTTGAATCTTATGAAATGTCTGGTTTTATTAAAATTTTAGGCATTTTCAAAATATTACCAACCACTGGAGCACATAAAATGTTCTTATATTACGTACCCATTACAGAAACAACATCGACAAAGTTGTTCCTATTTCTACTGAATTATATATTTGTGTTCTCCCGACCCTTTTCACAATCGTTGATCCTAATGCAGATCTAAGATTCCGGTTCATCAGGTCCTTTGTATAAATAATTTAATAGACGTGACTTTACAAGCCTTACCGTCTTACCTAAGTAGTTTCGAGAATCCATTCTATTGAATTCTTGTCAGTCCCTGGCAATCAGTTCAAGCAGAATTGTACTGCTTTGTGAATATTTTATCAGGTATGTCACTGCTATGCCTACCCTTGTCTAAAGCTAGCTACTGTTCAACAGATTCAATCGGACCCTGTCCCAAAGGCCACTTGTTCTCCATCTCCGAGGTGTCTGCCCGAGGATCGCGGTCAGAGTGCAAGTGCAAAGCGTTTCATGCGAAGGCTATCGACGGGGCTTGCTACAGACTGTATACGAGAGGGCCTTGCGCTCACGACGAGATGATCGCCAGAGGGGGAAGATGTACTAAGGTAATTTTTGAGTTTCTGTGTGCAGATTAAAATGTTGAAGTAAAGTAGTTTCTCATGTGGAATAGAAGCTCTACCAGTCTCGTCCAAAGTTAGTAGGAGATTCCTTGCCATCCCTAAATACTATTTATTTGGAAGCCTTGGAAATCTACACAATTATGTACTACATGGAGTTACCTTTGAAAGCATTCCTTTGTTTGTTTTCACTGAAGTTCTTAATGCTTTTTATTTGCACCAGCAGGAGAATGCTTTAGGGTTCTATTATTTATGGTAAATGTGTGTAATTTTTTATGTATGTATAAGTAGTTGATGAAATAATTATGAGATTAAATGAGTTAGTTTACTTGTTAGAAATGCCTTATGACAGGCTTCTACGCTGGATCAAGAAAAGGACCATTTCGAAGATAATTTGCCGCTCGGAGTGAATATATTATTATTGGGTAAATTTACTGGCTTAATGTAGGATGGTTTTTCGGGATCATGTTTGTAAATATTCACCGAGCCTTAATTACGTTTACTGTCCTCCAAGAAAAAAACGAATTTTACTATAACTAATTTAATTAATAAAAATTATAACGTAAAATGTATAATTAGGCCTAGTCTAATTCCTACCGATATCGGATAAGGAGTGCCAGAATTATCGAGAACTACATTAGAACTATCGAATGACGACATCGCGATGGACGTCAATCAATATCTCACAAGTGCCCAGTTGCATTTATACGGTGAATACCAACCGCGGCACGTGCCGGTGGTGCCCGCGATGTGTACCGCGAGGTGACGGCGGCAGGTGCCGTGCGCGCGCGGGCGGCTGTACGCGCCGGCGCGGCGGCGCTGCTACCGGCCCGGCGCGGCGGCGCCGTGCCCCGCGGGGCAGCAGCTGGCCTACGACCTGGGCGCGCGGCCGGCGCTGGACGGGCTCAGCCACAACGGCGTGTGCGCCTGCGCCGGCGGGCCCTGCGCCGCGAGAGATTCCGTTCGTGTGCCTTATATTCCACTATTTAAACACCTAACGTATTCCGTGTAATCCCCGGTTGTCTTTTCCTGTACTCATTTCTTCACATATGTAATACGTAAAAGAAAGTAACATCATGCTCGTAATCCCTGATGAGGTGGGCAGAGGAGAATAGTACACTCCCACGTTTCACCAATTACGTTTACGCCCAACTAGGGAATAGGGGATGAGCCTATTGCTAGGCACGGGACGATATGTAATAACACTTGAAAAGTCGCTGGACAAACAGTTTTATATGTCTACTGGTGTATCACTCTCCTACTTACATTTTTGTGTTCATGACTTGTGTTTAAGTTAGGCATCAGCTTATTCTACTTAAACTCGTTCTTCCAGGTAGAAGCCTGTTCGAGCCGCAAAGGATCAGCTCCATTTAACGCAACCTGCCACATCCTCCACACGCAGGGCCCTTGTTCCGAGGGCTCCTGGCTCGCCCGGGACGTTCAAGGACGCGTGACGTGCCAGTGTCGACCCGAAACCAATTGCAACACTAGTCTCGCTGAAAGCTGACATAAATAATGATTTATAAACTTTTAAGTACTACCAGCTGTAGTGGTATTTCGAGGACTATAAGACATAAGTGGATAAATACTCGTGGATGAGGTTTCGTATGCATTACTGATGATTTGTCTACGACTCATCGTTGATTATAACAAAAGTGCTAGTAATAGAAACTAAAGAAAAACCATACCAGTGACATGATGATGCTTATGAAGAGGACCTTGTCAGCCGGAAATGTGACGGCTACTCCACCAGTGTTGCTGTCTACAAGCGAATGTGACGTCATCTGGAGGTTCTGCAGTCGGTCACGCTGATAAAAGTGGTTTTAGCGGGTACTACCTGCACACTAAACCAGCTACGCCCTATTAAATATTATTAGATACTAAATAATATAAGGAATATATGTATTTGGCACTAGGTGCTCTCCGCCTTCCCCGTAAGGGACATGGTGTGATATACAATACTATTTTCTGACTGCAATTCGCCCAAACGGCTATTTAATTTTTTTTTAAGTAAGGTGTAAGCTTTGGAGTTGTTCGTAATGTTCTCTAAGAAGTGTGAAGACTGTGGCCTTAAATCTTTTCATTGCGAGGAGAGAATCATGTCGAATAGTGGAATAGTAATGAGTATTGCATAAATAATCGACACATTTGTTATTCCACTTTTGCAATATGGGTTTCCTCACATATTGAGAGGGTTAAGGTCATAGTCTGCCACGCTGGCCAAGTGCGGGTTGGCGGACTTCACACACCATAGAAAATATTTTTTTATTTTTTTATAAATTCTAAGGCGTGCAGGTTTCCTCACGATGTTTTCCTTCACCGTTAGCAGGTGATATTTAAACTTAAAAGCGCACTTTTGTAAAGAGGAGCGCGCCATAGATTTGAACCCAGCACCCCCGAGGGAGAGGCTGAATTCTTAACCACTAGGCTATCACTTTTTTTTTGCATAAATGCGTGTAATGTTCAGAAAAAGACAATTATCAGGAACAACTGAAATGTTCCAAAATACTTTGAAAGTAACAGTATCACATACTTATGACTGCGTGTGGCGCAGTTTCAGGTGCGTCTCTGTGGTTTTGGGGCTAATTTGACAGCTGACCTCTCAGTTTGCCTGATGGGGATTCCAGAGGGATATGATCATTTCCGATTTTACAATAGAAAGGAATTTGGTCATAAATCGACTTTTGATTATAATATAGTTATTTATTTAATCTGTTGTAAATATTTTACGGAATATAATATATTGATCTCGTGAGATAAGAATAATCATAGGCAATACGGTATAAGATAAATTAAAAAAAAATGTTAAGTATATGAATGGAGCTCATTTCATTCTTTTTTTTAATATGTACTTTTGATTTTTATAGTAAATTATTTAATAAAAATAAATAGTTCAACATTAAATATTAAAAACAATGACGCCATCTGACTGAAATAAAGTCCAATAATATTAAGATCAAATTTTTCTAGCGTTTAATGATATCGGCATTAAAAATATATTTTTTACTTTATAACGAGAAAAATTATAGATATGTATGTTTGAATAAGTCATAGAAATAAAAGGAAAGTGTTTAATAATTAATTTGTTTTATTTGTCTTAACAAGGCTGAACGACGTGCTCCGCTATTGCGGACTGTGGAACTGTGGGACTGTGGAACTTCTTGTGGGTATTATTAGGATAAGACAATTTAAATGTTGCCAACATTAAAGTTAGCGCGCTAATTGCATCGGGCACGCGGCGAGTGCCAGCTGATCTAGTTTGCATAGCCAATTGTTAGAGTAATACTCTCATAACTTAACATGAAATGAGGCTCAAATAGAATATTCTCTATAAATCCTAGTCAGGAATATTTTTGATGTACTTAGCCATTGTTTATTCTTATTTTTACTTTTTTTGTAATTCCAATACGTAAATATGTTATGTATGGTTTTAATATGTAATAGGTATCCATCTGTATTGAATGTACGGAGTGAGATATTTTTACAATTAAAAAGAATATAAATAAATGAATAATATCCTGGTGGTTAAATCTTTCTCTCCTACTTCGGGCATTTGCGATCCTCGAAGATCCGTGAAGGACTATACAAGCATATGGCTCTCCTAGTAGACTGTTTTTAACCTGTCAACATTAGAGCGATAAAAGGGTCAATGCCTTAATATATAATTAAAATACATATAGTTAAAAAAAACTAAAAAACACGCTTTAAAGCATATCGAAATAAAAAGTAAAAAATAAAAAAAAAAACGTAACATCATGCCTGTAATCCCCGAATAGGTTCACCAGTTACGTTTAAGTCCCATGGAATAGGTGGTGAGCCTATTGCCGTGCACTAGGCACTAATCCAGACTCTGAGTCACTAGAAATTCTAAATTAGAACAATCTAATAGTACTCGACCCGGGATTAGAACCCAGGACCTCCCGATCGACAGTCGCTTTTGCGAACACTCGACTAACGAGGCAGTCAAAAAGTAAAAAATATTTCTTATAATAGGTAGAAAAATAATAATGAACAAAAACGATTAGTATTATTGCGAAAAAGTTTTTTAGTTTTTTAAACTATGTTTTTAATTTGGTTCATATGTATCATAGGTTTTTAACGCCATCTAGGTATATATTAAAAGAACTATTTTAATTTAACTACGTGACAGTAGATGGTGCTGTTGCAATTAATGTTTAATGATCGCAAAAAATATTTTAATAAATTAATAACATGCACAGTTATATTTTAATACAAAGTCTTTATTTTTAATAACTTAATAATACTTTCTATCCTATGTATGGTACAAAAATAGTCAAATTTATATTAATAAGTGATGCTTGTCTAACGCTAATATAATACACATTTGGTTTCGCTTTTCGTTCTATTGGTCCTTCAATTTCGTTTGTGATTTTCCTGAAAAGAGAAAATAAACTTACTATTTTTATGTACTTAGTAATAAACTTAGTATTCAACTTAGTAATAAATTTGGTATTACTGAAACTTATATACAGAATTGTTGCTGTAAACCTTTGCTAGTAGCTCCTATAATTTATTTGGATGAACGGCGAAGTAAGATGGCCGTATTATTTGGAAACGCAACAATGATAAACGGTACAAATATTAACTGCAATTAATTTATAATTTATTATAGGTGACTTGAATACTGATGAAGATAATACTCGTATGTAAGCTTTGTATTTGAATATTTTTGCATTACTGTCTTGAAGAGCGATTGGGAAGTTCTTATAAGGGCTTTTGCGATAGGAAATTCTATTATTTCAGCTGCAATAAACTAGTATAGGTATTGGATATTATAAATTAGTATTCACAATAACTCGTTACGTGTATTACTTTGCTATCGGATCAGGACCGGTTTGGAACCCTTATTATAGTGACAGTACTTATAGACGACTGAAATGATTATTTTACGTCAATCAAATCAAGCGAATTGCCTTAACCCAATTAACTATTGAAGGTTACACGTCTAAATTAAGTTTAAACTTGTAAAGAAGAAACAGTCTGTTCGTTTCTGGTTGTTTAAGATTGTGCAAATTGTTTTTGTTATGTAATAATTTTTATTTTTTTCACTAGATGTGTAGTGGAAATTAGTGATATTTACTGGTAAGAGGTATTGTCATTGGTTTCGTCATTCTATTTTTGAAAAGTGATATTCGTTACCGGCCAGCATTGTATAATTATTGTTTATGGTTTTACAATCGTCACACGGTATATTAGACTTAAATATGTCGATCGTCAAGTCTTTTCATAGAAAATTATTAGCATGAAATAAACATAAAATTTCTCTGAGATTTCAAAGTAGGTATCTATGTGAAGGTTGAAAGTTATAGTCTGTGGAAATTCAGCAATGTTCTAATAGATTCTTGTAACAGGTCCTCTCTTTACCCTTTACTTACGGTACTTTACCAGCATAAACTTTGTCACTTTTAAGTTCTGATCAACTGTGTATCTTCGGTTATTATGTTCAACGTAATACTAAATATAAAGCATTGTTTTTATTTAAGTCTGTGGAGCGTTTTGTACATTTTTGTTGTATTGAATAATTATATCGGTTTGACATTCTCTGTATAGGTTTAAGTTGTCAAGGTACGATGTCTTACCGAAGTATATCCTGTAAACTTGGTTGAATGGCATCTCGATGGCGACCGTAGCTAATACGGACACTGCAAGGATAACTAACATCTCTGGTATGTATATCTGGAACAAATAATAATGAGACATTTTAATTTTAATAGTCTGCATTATTATTAAAAAGAGAAATTCTCATTGGACTTAAGTAATTTTTTCTCATTCATTTTATTAGTCACTTCAGACATTTATAATTCCCATTTGTTTTTTAGATCTACTGTTTAGTCTGTACAATATGGTTTGAGCTTATTATCTAATGAATTTACAGTAATTTAGAAAAGGCTGCCTTGGTCACGCCTGGAAAGAGACGGAAATTACCACATCCATGCTCGATGGTGTTAGAAATATATTTCGTTGATGTAGAAATATAAAATTTCATAAAGAGCCTCACAAGTAACAAGGGCGTGTAGTAGTCCGCGTGCCGCTGCACGCCGACGTTGTAGAAGAAGATGGGGAACTGCGTGAGGTAGATCCCGTACGCCACCTTGTTGAACAGCTTGAACACGTTCCACTCCACGAACATTGTGCCGATACCTGGAACAGGGAAAGAGAATATCAGGGAAAGAGAACTTCATACACGGTTTTTTATTTCAAAACCAGTTATGTCAAATTTGCAAGGTTCGAAGGTGGCTTCTCGGTGCTCGTTGTCTATCCCGTAAGGGAACTGGTGTGACAATGTAATAACAATAATAATTGTCTTGTCCGTCCATGTTAGTGTCAAATGTGACGTCACTCTAAAGGTTTTATCAATGTCAGTCACGATATAATACGTCTTACTACGCTATATTCAATATTTCCGTGACACAAATGCCCACCCTAATTGGCGTGGCACCGTCTGTTTACTAGATCGTTAAACAAATGGTAATGAAAGCCTACGGAAGGGTGACATAACCATTAAAACTATATCGAGGAATACATTATGACTTTCCTATATTGAAATGATTGTATCCATTGATTGGGTTATATGTAAAAAAGTTAGCCTTATTTTTTGTTATGTAGGGAAATGTTACGTTTATACAGAAGAGTATCTTGTGGTAGGCAGGATGGAACAGTCGTGCAGTTTATATGCAGTTTAATTGTAATGTACAGCCATATGATCTCGAACTTGGCAGGGCCTGTGTTGTGGCGACTAAATAGCTGATATATATAAAAATAACATATAAATATGTCTATATGTAATATTGACGCTATTTGTAAAAATATACATACATATTTGTCGGATGGATATCGAATCCAGAACGGGCCTTTCAGCTGTTCGAGTCGATCTAGCTGTCTCATTCAAGCCCTCACACCTTTTGAAAGGACCTGTGTTCTTTTCAGACGGCATCATAATTATTGTCTTACGCCCCTGATGTAGTAATATTACCTGCGTAGTCATTGCATATAGCCCAGTGCGTGAGGCACATGAACATGCCCCAGAGCACAGGGGCGAAGGCCGCGAACAGCGCCGCGGGCTGCGGCTCGTAGCGGTAGCCTTCAAGCCCCATTTCATACGGGCTGACGATCGTGAACGCGGCCAGACCGAAACACGTTGCCCACAGCAGGCGGGCTTGGTTCTGGGAATAACCATTGATTTTTTTTATCGATGAGACAATTACAAATTCCCGAATTCATTCACGTATGAAGAAAGTGATTATGGAGAAAAAGTACATTTGGTTTGGTGTCAGGATGGCGTAACAATAGTTTCATTGTCGACGTCAATTTAAAACTAAACCAACGAAAGATGTCATCTTTACGATAGAGCAATGAGTTTATGGAACAGTAATTAAATCCTGGTTTGAAATGCCTGTTGAGTTTTCGATATTACAGCTATTGTAGACGATATTTTAATACACTGATCAGTACATGAAAAAAAATCCATGCTTTAGTTAAAAATTATAAAGTAATTTATGGCAGCGTCGTATTATAATCAAGCATTTGTATTTTTGCATCATCATTTCGCATTTTGCATTTTGTATTTTTTGTATTTTTTGCATTTGTATTTTCCGCATTTTTATTAAAATCCTTAAAAAGTTTTCGTAAAATAGAACAGGTAAGTGCACCGGACGTAATATGCCAAAGATAAAACTTACATCGTTCAGTTTGACATAAGTTTTCTTGGTTCTGATAAAGTATGCCATTGCGACGCCGATGAGATATATCGTCGCTCGATGGGTAGGCAGAATGTAGGAATAGCGTGCAGCGTCTAACAGTTTCTGGACTCTGGAAATAAACAAAATATATTTTAAAATACACTAATGTGATTTTAATTAAATTATCGCAAATTTTAATCAAACGACAACAATGCATGATTTTTATTTATTATATATAGGTATTATACATATACACAGACTTCAAATAAACGCAGATTTTCTTCTTCTTCCAGCTCAGAACAAGGATCTCTTGTTTTTAATTGATATATTTATTGTATTCTGAATACACGGCTTTGGCTATGCGTTCCACGTATTTTTACATAAAATAAAGATACATGTGTGTCTCAATCTTTATTGTGTGAGTATATACGACAATCTAATCGCTCGCTGGGTCACTCCAGTAATATTCGAAAGAGGAATGATGTAATTAAAAACTCATTCCGATGTTTTATAACATAAATAGCATTCAGTTCTCGGTGTAATATTGTTATTTGACCTAATTATGCTACGGCGGTTTACAAACTCCTCGTTTAATTGTTCTGGGTCGCATAATCGGAGGTCGCCTCGGCATTCTGAGTTGCCAGTAATATAAAATTACGAGTTTTTTATTTTATACATTTGTTAATGACAATTGGTCTATATATCGTACGTATACAAATGTATCATAACTCCACACGAATATGTTCTCATGTTCTAAACATCTTTACGATAGATCGTTAGATACTAAATAATGGAAATATAAAATAGTTTATTCACGCTAGCAACACAGAGCTATTCAAGGCCCGAAAAATAAAGGAAATGAATCCATAAATGCTCCCTCCTGCCTTGGATCTCCAAAGTAATCAACAGTAAAGCATGAATACGATTCTCGCAACTGTGGTGTGTGCAGTGTACGTACTTGGGTTTGGGTTGCAGAATAATTATGGTAATGATATCAGTGTCAATGCCTGCGTAGACCTGGCCTTTACGTCTAGGAACGTAATATTAAGAATATTAATGGTTAATTTTACTAAATGAAGCGAGCAGCGAGGGAGGAGGCCTCAGTCACAGGTTTTGACTGCCCCTAAATGTGATAACGATAATGTTGTACAGGATTGTTCGTATCAGTTAGTGTTATCTATACATATACTAAAACTGTCACTGATCGCTGTCTGTTCACGGCAAATATATTTAAAAATTCATAATGGGGTGCCTTTATATACGCGAGAGAACCCAAAACAATGTTTTTCATTTTGTCTATTTGTCTGTATGTCTGTATGTTTGTGCACGCTAATCTCAGAAATGACTTATCCGATTTGAATGTAGTTTTCAAGATTATATTGTGATGGACTTCACTTAACATCTAGTTTTTTTTTAAATTTAAATCGGTTAACAAATAAA
>DWJK01004881.1:0-11591 GCA_018248815.1 Croniades pieria auraria
CACTGTTGGAATACGAGTCTCCTCCCATGTTGAGAGGGTTAAGGCCGTAGTCCTCTTTTTTTTTTTTTTTTTTGGATTAAACAAATTATTATTTCTCAAATAACAATGTTTTAGTTGTAAATTGTGAAAGACACTACAGAACATTAAAGTAAATTGTTATCAACAAACTCCGATTCTAGCTGAACTAATGTATACTATTTGACACCAAAAAATTGATTAAAAAAAGGTTTCATCATTTTGGTGACTTACCGTTTACAATGAAATGAAATCAAAACAAAACCTGTCATAGGTTTCGCAATTCCTAAAAAATCTGTGAAATAAATGCGAAATTTCGCGGGCGACCGACTAGTTAAAATTAAATCTGGGATTAAGGTAAATTATCATATTTCTCTACTTTTTCCAACACTTAAGATTTCCTCTAGCTTCTCCAAGACTTCACTCATGAATAATTTAGATTAAATTAGTGTTCAAAGATATTGTAATAAACATCATAAGTCGTTTAGATTTTATTTTATTTCCGATCCTCAAATTATAGATTCAAAATTCATGTCGTACAACATTAGTTCGCTCCGTTCCTCTCAACAGAATTAGACAGATCGCTTCGCCTACCAAGAATTCCTCTAGACCAAGTAATTCATTCCTTCACCCAACTTTTCTTTCTTTTACCGACTCATTCATCAAAGCTACAGTACTCACGTTTTCCTCGACGGTTTTCTTGATCTTGGCTCCAGCCTCGCTGACCTTGGCGCCTGCCTTGTTCACCGCGGAGTACAGGAAATTGCCCAGAGATTTTGCTCCAGCTACTGCCTTGGTGGTCACTGTTGAGCAATTATTATTAGACAATTACGTGTCGAAAAACCACAGTACAATATTAGCAGTTTTATAAATTATTAGTTTTTTTTTAATGTCTCCTGAATGGAATCGTGGCTAAAACCTCCAGGAGAGAAATTATCTTATAAAAGCACCAAACAAATTGTAGGCCGCCCGACGCTAATTTAACGCAACCCACAAAACCTCCAGTCGAAAAACAAATATAATTCGCACGCAAACTGAATACAGACTTAAGGAATGTGCTACTGTTGCAAACAAACTTCCTGATAAATTTATCGATAAATAATACTAAAACGGAATGTTTGTACCTACTATTTTAAAATTTGAGAATATTGAAATATACAGTTTTAATTGTTTATATAGATAAATCGTAACTATTCAATTAATAATTAAACACAACAATAATAATAATCGTTCATTATTTGAGTTCCAACAACATGTAGGAAAATGAATAATAAAATGATCAAAACTGGATTCGTCATCAGTTCCGCAGCCATGTGAGAAGCGATCCCAATAACTTCATCATGAATCGATCTATGCTATCTTCTATTAATACAGCGCAACTATGCGACTAACCAGAACTTCGAGAACCAGATGAGGCGGGGGACATCTTGCACCGTCTCACTTCTGGCATCGATTGCACTCAGTTCACGCGCGGACTATAAGACTAGCTCTAGTTGAAACGAAACGGACTATAGGACTGTAGTCATAGTTACAACGAAACACACACAAGTGTTTGCGATCTCTAAACACTGCCTCTCATCACTGACTGGAATTTGTTAAATTATTTCATGTTGAAATACTGGAAATTGAAATTATTTTTAGTCATTGTCTCATGACTTATTTCGTTCAATAGTATATATTATGATATGTCGATTGATCCTTGGCAATTACGCGGTGATAGTGGAAGACAAACCCTCAATATCTCGTTAATACTTACCTTACTTGATACCATTATTTTTATTTACTACTACAAAATTGATTTTCAATTTTTGAAAACGTATTTTCCACAAACTCATTGCCAAAAAACACCAATCACATCCGTTTTCTTCTGAAAATGATAAACCCCAGTATAAACAACCCTGAATTGAATGAAAGTCGAAACAATAAGCAAATTTAATAGATAGAGAGGAAAACAATATTCTGTTCAGAAATAATAAAAAGTACAGCTAAGAGTAATGAAGGCAACATGAGGCGTGAAGCGCGGGCCAGGCGGACGGGCAATATTGAATTGGATACACATGTAGTGGATCGCGATTAAACAATTTCAATTTCCTCCCGAACCAGTCTAGATATTGACGAATCGACTCCTATCTGCATAGTGTATTCAGTTTCAACGAGTTCGCTGGAGCTTCATAATTTTGCAATTCAGATTTCTCTTTTGTATTTGTACAGATCGACATTTCAATACGTTGGGAAAATATTAAACCAACGAACATTATTGGATATACATATGTCCACAGAAAGCGCGTCATAGCGATGGCTCTTTATTTCATTTAAAGGCATAATGTCTCTCTGTATTCCGTTGGCAGTAAATTAAGCATGAGTGGATTAAAATTCTATATGACATAATTATATACCACACTAACACTCATCGCAGAAATGTTAGTCTTAACGAAAAAGAAGCTCATACACAGGTTACGATAAAGCACTAGTATCTAACTATATTTCGCTTCTCCCGGCCAGGTCGCCTTTTATTTTCAAAATTTTCCACACGGGCTATGATTATTCTAGAAGAGAAATATTTTAAAATAGTTTTATACCTTCTTCACATTTCCACCCACCATTCTACCAGCAAATCTTCAGTATCGTCTGCCATTTCACATGGGGAAATTTCACAACAATGAATATGAAAACATAAAACATACATAAGGAGAAAAGGGTAGTGAATGTAAGAATGCGGGTAAAAAGGACTAATGAAAGGAGGAAAGGAAGACTATTGAAAAATACGTAATATAAGTAAATCATTAGACAAAGAAGTAACATAAAGGGACAAAAAAGAACCTTAATTCAATACAAGTACAATACAGCTAAAGAGGAATAAAGTTAACTTAGGTGCTGTGGTCAAAATAAAGAAATAAAAAACAAAAATTAAATACATAAAACTACCAACGAGGGAGAATGACAACGGAAAGGAAAGCTGTAAAGTTCTGAATTCAAACACGAAAACGCCACAGAGAACGGACATAAAAGGAAAATCAGCAGCGCGTAGGACTGTAACAGGAAACGAGGAGCAAATATAAAAGGGTGTAAAAAGGGTAAACAGGGACATTAATTTTTTTTCCTTGGAATTTTGTGTTAATAAAATCAGTCAGACTGTCCCGTGTTCTTTAAAAGCTGATACAATTTTTTTGGCCATAGTCTTTAGGATTCTAGGGTAATAACAAAATGCGCACTGAAAAATTGACATAAAAAAGCACATTGAATTAGACACAGAAAAAGAAAACATATTAATAAGCAACAAAATGTAAACTTGTCAAAACATTTTTTAAATCATCATCAAAATGTCAAACTTAAAATTGATGAATTTGAATTAAAAACAAATATGCATTTAACTATTGACAGAAATATCTTGACAAGTTCCATAAAAAAAAGAAATAACAAAAAAATAAAAAATACTAACGCTCGTGCATATCGGGAACTTCAATAGCGTCAACCGAGAACATCTTTCTACTCTGGGTATCTGGAATTGTTGGAATGGGAAATTATAAAAAAAAAAACTAACATCTACAAACAAAAAATTAAAAGGGAAGCTTAATAACTACAAAACTATCTAATTACGCTAACAACATAATGAACAAAGCCAATGAGAGTTTTAGTACAATATTCGGTAATATGGACGGTGATGAAAATGGACGAATTACTCAAGAGACCACCTTGCAAGAATAACATATTTATATATCCATGAAAAGGCAGAACGTCTGCCACTCTACGAAAATATCTAATCCAAATCAAGAGCAGAATAAGACTAACCATAATGTTGTTAAGATGAAAACAAGAAAAGTAGAGACAGATTTTAAATATGTCGTACTCGGTCATTTGCATGTACATCATATGTACGAATTTGACAATTATGCTACCTCCGCCCACCATAAAACGTGTGGTGGTTAGTATTAACGAAGGTAGTGTATACATTCAGACAGGGTGGAATTATTATGGATTAGAGCTTGAGAGAGGACCATATTATATACTCAAGTGTATATTCCACTTTCAATTTCATTTCTTTGATATTAGTTCGAGGCAATACCCAATGGATTTCTTAAATATATAACATACAATACTACTAAATAAGATAAAAAATTTTTTAAAAAACTTTTCTATTGCTTTTAATAGTACCTATTAAAATAAATTGTGAAACCATTGCAGTAGCTTCGGCATCATTACTGTAAACATTTGATATGATCGTTATTACACAGAAAAACACCAATAGTAATGTAGTGTGGCGGAATACATTGATTGGTAATCTACTTCCATTCAAACTTATCTTTATCTTATCTTTGCCCATAAAAAAAACCAGAAGCGAAATACGATATGTAACTGTAATGATAACTATAATGGAATGATAATGACTACCGAAAAACTAAAGATTTTCTATAGGATTGATAACAAAACTGTTGCTTTAAAGAATTTACTAGGAAGGCGCTAACTAGTGGAACTACTATAAAGGAATTCTCACCATTGCCAACGCCGCCAGCCTGCTCCTCAGTGGGGGTTCCGCCAGTGGAGGCTGGTCTGCTGTCCGCGCCGCCGGTGGCGCTGTGGGGGTTGAATACATTTAAGGTCTATCCAATAACATGCCAATCTCTTTCGTTATCGCTCCTTATAAATAAGCCTTAAAATTTTCCGAACTTGGCTTCAGCTGGAGCAAAAATTTTATAATTTCTTTATTTCCCAAAAAGAATATCAGAAACGGCTATGGACAAAAGCTGACGGACACAGATACTATAAGCGTGTTTTTCGAGTAATGAAATTCTTCAATACAAATTATATCGTGTAAAACTCTAAGTTATACGATTTAATAAATTCACATGATTATCATCATCACGTCAGCCTTTTCCGTTCCACTGCTGGACATAGGTCTTTCTCAAATTCAAGGAAATTCACATAACAAAAACTTTTTTATTGAAATATTTTAAAATACTCTTCATCATAATTATTGTCATCGTCACAATTTTTTTTATTATTACACTATTAGACACGTAACTCCTCACTTAAAGAGACGATTTAGTCTTGTCTCCCAAACTGGCCATGTCTCGGGTTGGCAGATTTAACACGCCTTAGAGAACATTATGGAGAGGTGTGAAGTTGTGCAGATTTTAGCAAAAGCTTTTTATTCGGCAGATATATTGTTAAACGATAATAAAGCACCACTGAACTGAGCGCACTAAAGAATGGAGGTATTTTGACACGGCTAAATGAAAAAAAATGTTGAAGATTTCTAAATATTCCATTCTTATGAATATTTTAAACTCCTATATTATGCCCCCTTCATTTGTAAATAGGCTTTGTACAACTCTACAATGTGTTCAATTGTAATCCTAGCCAATTCGCGAACCACAATTTCCATACTCGTTCCACATTCTACTCCAAAGAATATATTGAATAAATAACGAGACTTGTCTCTCCTGTGTATTTTATAGAGCATAACGAATTGCCGTCCCAGCACAATTCGATAGAGCAGAGAGTTAATGCAATTTCCCTTTTTAAATTTATGTCCTGTTCGTAATAAATAATGCATTGTTTTTGAATGTGGATATTTATACAGTTACAATTGCGACTGCGACTACATAAATATAGTTAGTTTCCTTTGCAGTCGTTTCCTTTGTTGTTTGCTTCGTCCAGATAAAAAATGTCCCATCTATTTTATCAATGTTCTGAAAGTCAGGCGAAGGAAATTTGTCCAGCTCATTAGCCGATGAAATCCTTCTCCGGTCTCTGCCTATGCATGTGGGACATAAGATTAACATTATGTACCGATATATGCGAATGTCAGTTTCGCTTATTGTTAATCAAAAACCGACATAACGTTAAAACGACCAGTCCGGTTTTTATTTGTATCCTTAAATATCCGATTTTAATTACTAATTGCCGCACGTTTTATCAGCTTAAAATTTAATTTATTATGTAATAAAACTTAATAATATGAACCCGAATTAGTTTCAAAATACTAATACAGATTGTATCATTTAAGTCTCTTTACAATTTTCATATTTCTAACTTCAAATAGACCAACATTCGTACACTCTTTCATTTCCTGCTTCACCTCCCAAAGGTAATAAAATCTAAAATAGAACTATTCAAAATTCACTTCGATTTTACCATATTTTTTTACATTTTTAACTTTAAAATTTAAGAATCTTCGTTCTAAAAAGAATAAGAAGAATCTGCGCTAAGTTCCTTTTTATAGATTCAGTGGTTTCAGTTTGTGTTCAATCTGTCAGTAAGTTGCCTCTTTTATAGCTAACTTCTATCCACATGACACATTGCACGGATCATCGCAAGGCCTAAACCTGTTAAAACTTTAAATATCAACAATGAGTTCCGTTTAGGACTTCAGCACCCACTAAGGGGCGATTTTCAAAGACAAGCTTTTTAGGACGACCTTTAAAGAGGTACATTAAGGGATTTCAGCTTGTACGTACTTGTCAGGTTTGAAGTTGGAAACATATTTTTAATGTTTCTGGTTAGTATAAAAATTTCCTGGATAATCTTTTTTAAACATTCAACAATCTCCAAGAGAGTAATGTGGGAAGTTTGTTCAAAATCTTTTCTATTTGAAGAGGAGGATACATTAAAATTATGCGACCTAAGCAACCATTAATATGTGAAGTCCCATGGGATACCGGCATTTACCCACACCATGTTGCGGACAGCTTGGAGAATAATTAATTAAAGTAAGCCGCATGAGGTCAACTGAATCCGTAGCTTCATAAATTTCATTAAAAACTGCGCTGAAGCCTTACAAACGTGACATGAATTTTTGGATCAAATATTTGAATTTTTGGCGAATAACGAAAACTATTCCTCGTTTTACTATTGAAACCCCTTTTAAACAATGTCACATATTATTTTACCAAGAAATATTTTAAGAACTTTCATGTCTTTCTGGAATAAGTTATGTAACCTTGAAAAAGAATTCCCTTTGCAAAATAATTATAGAGACGATAACATACAAAAGTAGCATAGACATGAACACATTATGTATTTAAGCGTCGTCTGAGAAATGTAATTGCTCGAGACTTCGAAACTTTTTCATGGCGGAAAGTCAGCATCGTAACTTTACCCACAGCGGCCTGACAGTGACAAATGAGAGGAACGGGATCATGTTCTGAATTCGCTAAACATACAAGGAAGTATCTTTTGTAAAGTTGGTGCGCTTCGGAAGCTAAACATCTTTAGATACCCAGGGGTCATAGAGTCTGATAGATCCTAGAGGCGATTAGCTGCTGACAATTTGTTTTAGACAAATACAGTTCAAAAGTAGGTGGATTGTACCTACCTTCGTAAAACATTTGCGATATTTATGGCTGTTATAGAATTCCACTTCCGTTCCAATAGTTTTATAATAATCTTCATGTACAGAATTCCGAAATTAATATATTTAAAATTGTTGTGTACCATTATATAATTCTAAAATTAGTTGTCCTCAAATATTTAACTTTTGTAGAAATCCAAAGAAAATTTTTTTTAAATTACTCTTTTTACACAATTGTATAATCAATTTCTTTTCAAACATATTACTTACACAGCTTTACAAAAAAGTTTTTTACGAACATTATACGCAACGCGTCAAAGTGTAACAGTGATCGAAAGAGACCAAGGTCGGAATCGACTTGTTCAGTTCACCTTCGGACAGAACAAACTTCGACGCACAAACGAAACAAGAACAAAAGGAACTGTTTTATGATTTCACGAGAATAGCTCTTTGTCCAATTTCTAAAACTGAGAAACCCTAGTAATTAATACCATATAATTACAAACATAAAAGCTCTTCGAACATTTTCTATTACATTACCACGGCGAAGAGAAAATTACTCTTGATAAGGACACAGTAATGTATAAATCAACCCCTTAAAAGAGAACGGTTTGAAACGTTATATGGTAATTACGTGAACGAACTATTAAAAAACAACGAGTGATTTTTATAGAATTGGATTTTGCTTTGTACTTAGATTTTAAAAGAAAAATGTTTTTATATCGTGACGCAAAGGAGAAAACGAGTTCCGTTTTAAAAGCATTAAATATTTCTCACATTCAAAACCAACGCGGTGTGAGGGTGCGTCACAAATAAGGGTCCGATTATAGAGATTGTTTTAATCCTGTTATAAATTACATCAAAATTACACGTTTATAGTAATTTTGAATTAGAAATGTTGCCTTGAGCTCGCACGCACCTAGTCTGTTTGTCGCTGTGAATTGATCTATAATTTTCGTTACCAGACTGTATTGTAACAATCAGTAGCATAGTAATTTTCGTAGACTGTGTCTTCTGTGTTTGGACAGGCACCCAAAGTAGTTCAGTTGAGTTAAGTTTAACAAAGTTGTTAAATCCTAAATTATACAAGGCTAAATACCAACTATGTTACAACGAAACAAGAGTAAAAATATTTACACTAAAACGCATAAATAAAGAAAAAATGGGGTCTGAGCAGAATAAATGAGTTTATCATAGACTTCAGAGTGAATCTAGGTAGTTCTGTCTAGTCGTACCATTTTTGTCAAAGAAGTTATTCGAAAAGAACATATCGAGCACCAGTTATTGTCACTAGTTACTGGGCACACTAAAAACGTAATTAACACATTATATAATTGATGAACCATTTATCTTATACAATTCTCTTTTAATGTATCTGTTAAAATAACCTTATCCATTCATAATATTATTTTATGTGACCTGTTAAGAATAATAAATTATAATCTTTTTTATTTCCATCAATCAAATTTGACAAAAATGGTAGAATTATTGGAGCATGGGTTTAAGAAAATATAAGACTAATATTTCATCCATAGTGGTACATTACACTTATATTGTCTCAAAAATATACAATATTTTTTAGGTGAACAGTACATGTGAGGTTGAGGAAAAAATTTTAGAGACAATTTATTATTTCATTTTTAAAATTATAGCCAATTATATAAAAGGGTGTAACATTAATTTAGAATGATTTATTAATGATAAAATCAAGTGCTGTAAGCTGAAAATCAAAATCAAAATATTTATTTTAAAAAAAAGCATTCCAATCAGAACTAAACTATTAAATTGTGAAAAGTAATTTAGATTAACGCCAACAATTTGCGAAAGCGTGTGAAATTTAAAATGAATATTTTGGAAAAATATAATTTAACAACATGTATTTAATAGTATTTAACTGCATTACAGCATGATGTAACACTTCTAGAGAATGTGGACTCTTGTAATATAAAATATATACTTTCTTTAAATATATAATATAGTTGTGTAAAAAATGCATGATGATAAGGCTTGTTAGAAGACACATTTATTTTAATAAAGCTGACTTTATATTTTTGTTTTTCTGGAAACTGCTCATATTCTTCAGAGGCATTATTTGCAAGACAGTCTTATAGATTTTTCACTGAGTCCCTTCGGTTATTTGATCATGAACATTTAATAAGCATCTCATTAATATGTGTTGGGACTAACAGCATGACTTAATCAGAATATTTTAGTCCTATCTTAAATTATTTCCTATGATATGTTTCATTGAAATGATACAATCTGATTAAATAATTTGTTATAGAGCAAATGAGCACATCAAATTTCAGAGTAATATGATAATTTCTCAATTTTACTTGAAATACAAAAGTTAATAATTATTATAATTAAACCAAAAAGGGTTTTGGGTGAAACTCTGTGTGTCACATTTCAGTTATGATCTCAGTTTTAACCGAAAGCTGTTTTTTAGTGGAACACTAAAAATGGGTAGTAGACATCGCTTATGTATCAAAAGACCCCACTTATTTACACCCACCATATTTCAATGTCCTAAATATTTCCCAATATCTAAAATTTTTAGTTAAAACTTCATCTTCAAACCAAAGCCTTACAATAATCTTCCAAAGTCCAAAAACTCCAGAAAAACTACACCAAAGCAAGAAAGTGGTTAACAAAACACAAACTCATTTATCTGCCCATCCCTCGTACCTATTATACCTCGAGTTATCATCATCATCCTTGCCCTCTTGCTTAGGCTCTGCTTCAGGCTCAACTGGCTGTGGTGGCTCAGCTGGCTCAGCAGGTGGGGCTTCAGTTTTCTTCAACCCAGGGATCTGAATACCAGAGCCCAACCAGCCAGTCATCTGGGACTTGACATTGGTGATGAGATCCAGTTTGCTGCCTCCTTTGGTCGGACTGCAAAGAATAAACAAAGTTAATGTTTGTTGGCATCAATTAAAATTAACAGACGATTATGCAACACTTATTTTTTCCTTTTTTCAGCATCATAATTTTTTAAGTAGTAGAATATTCCAGATGCCTGACTAAAGAGGCAGAAGATGAGAGTAATTGTACTTGCTCAAAGGGTGTGGTCACCAAACTATGATGTTAGGTAATCCATCTTAGTCCTCAGAAATAGCAATGTATCATAAGCATCCTCCTCTTTTATAATCCTATTTTAAATATGGAGCACATTAAACCCTTATACATGTAGTTATTCACATGAATGTGCAGTTACTATATAAAAATATGTTTTAAAAAATGTGGTCATACTACTCAACCTAAGTTTTTTTTAAATCTTTGCAATATATTTCTATCTATTATATAAAACCAGAAAAATGCAATTAATAACTTTTAAAACACATTTATAGATGTCAAGAGGCTAACATTGTAAGGAAATTGTAATGTTTTACTGAACCAATAAAAAATGATTAATTTTAACCCCTACAAGCAAGAACCACTATCAGTTCAAAGGGTGTGGTAACCAGACAAATCATGCATTTGAAATCAAACAAAAAAAGGAGCAGCACATTTTCCAGTAGAATTCCAGTCTAATTTAAGGATGTGAATATAAATTTATGCCTAGACACGTTTAAAACAAGGGTAGAAGTGGAACATTGAAAAAAAACAGTTAAAACATATTCGCCCACATAAATCAATACCACATTATGCAACTGGAAAAAATTAGAATTACTCGTAATCAGCAAACCATTTTCCGCTATACTGCAATGCAGGTCGTAAAAGACGACTTATGTTCGCCAAAAATGATTATCATATTGGCACCAAACTTACCTTCATATCCCGATCGATACATGCGTTTCCGTTGAAAAAAAACCTTATATGACCTAATTTCAGGCTATTAGCGACCCTTCTTGATGATTTTCTCCAGCCGCAACGTTAATCTGAAAGAGTAAAAAAACATAAACAAAGAACTACGCACCTCTGTTTTTCGCCGTCCGCCGAAGCTTCGCCCGTCGCGTCCTTGGACGGAGCTGGCACCTCTTCCTCCTGGGGCTCGCCTTTAGCAGCGCCCATCCACGAGCTGACCTGGTTAGTGAGACCTGAAAACATTTTCACTGCCACTATCTACTACTACACAGAACACGAACACTCGTCTGGCTACGCTACGACAGTCTCGCACATGACACACGCGCGATCTGCTAGGCGCCTGTAGAAAGCGTGATCAGCTGAAAAACTAAATGGAACACCGCAATCGACCAGTGGGAAAGAGAAAAATTTCATTGCGCAGGAAAACTCGCGCACCTTACGCTGCGCTATTTGCGAACTAACGTCATAATTAGGGGCG
>DWJK01004882.1:0-11590 GCA_018248815.1 Croniades pieria auraria
CCTATTGCCATACACCGGGCACTGATCCAGACTTCGAGTCACTACTAGAAATTCTAAATTCGAAAATTCCCATAGTATGCGACCCGGAATTTGAACCCAGGACGTCCCGTTCGGCAGTCGCGCTTGCAACCACTCGACCGACGAGGCAGTCAAAGAAAGTAAATTTGGGTGAGTTCTTGTAAAGAAGGTATAGATATCACCTAAATTATATGTAATTGATATATAAATGTAGAAATTTAAGCCGTAGCTAAGCCAACATTTTGTCCTCGTGGTTATATTGTAAACAAAAACAAAGGAACGGAAATGTTGTTCCCTCGAGTCTTCGCGATACAAACTTTTACAATTCTGGTTTAAGGCCTACAAATTAGATAAATGTCGAAAGTGTTCTTCGAGTTTCAAGGGAATAAACTGACTTAGCAATTTGTGACCTCCTAAGCTCATACGCTAGCTATTCGCTTTTAATTGAAAATGGTAGATAACTGCGCTATTATTAACGATCATTTGCAATGTAACCAAGTTTTATCTAAACCAGTATTAACTCTGGATAGAAAAAAAAATTAATAGTTTTGTGTTATATTATCAGCGTCATCTAGTTTTGTACAATATACAAGTGATAAAGTATTATAAAAGGCAAGAATTTTAAAAATAATGACAGTTCCATATGTCGTGTTTCAGTAAATATGTTTAAATTTTTAACAGTAACGTGTAATTAAATACTTAAAGAAATAATCCTATACCTACTCAAAATCACGCAATAGCATTTTATATGGAAACGTTTTAATTTCACTCTCGGAACCACATGTCAGCAAAATTATTATTTACATTATGAATAAACTATAACGCATTCAAATAAAATTACAGTTTCAGCTCAATTACACATAAAATATTTAAATAAGTGACACTTATTTTTCTTTTTCTTTATATGTAAAAAACTTTTAACATATATGTGTTTCAATATTCATAACGAAACGGAATCTTTGAATATTCAATTACTGTTTGTACTAATCAAGTGTCATCATAATAATTACATATTTTCATAGGTGCCTGCTTTCCACAAGATCCTACGAAGGCTACATTTTATTTATGTTTTTTACTGTCTAAATTATTATATTCGTTTTAAATGATATTTAAAACCATACGGTATTAGTGTTCAATAAAGGTAAAAAAATTATCAAGTTTTTCTATACACATCATAAACATGAAAAAAAAAAATTATCAAGTTTTTCCATACACATGAAAAAAAAATTGTAAAATAAAAAATACTCACGTCCTATTTGACATTTAAAATACTCTGAATGAAAGAATACCAAATAAAATGAAGATCATTTCCATTGCGCCTTAACAACGGATATTTTCGAGTCTGCCAGTAGAATACAGAGCAATCTACTCTAATCTGTAATTTCTTATCGCGCGCTTATACTAATACTGTATGTGTCTCGTTTTAACTTGTAGATCTATACTTCTTTCATCTCTATCACACTTTACACCGATTTGTGCGGCGTTGCCGCTTCGCCCATAACGAAACTGTCAAGGGGCTTGCGCGGACCGTCGTACTGTTTACGTCACTAGCGATGTTCGCAGTTTAGTGTTTTCTTATTGTCAGTTTAGTTCAGCACGTTGAACGTGTACTGTGTAAAATGACGAACAAAAATACTCTACAAATAATAACAAACGAACAAGACAAAGAATTTGATTATGATTCCGTGTTTTCGTGTTATATGAATATGTGTAATGAATATTTTAAAGAGCCGCATTCAATTACGGGTCCGTGGACACAGGTGGCGAGAAGGGATTTAATACATTGTATAAAATTGGGCAATACGTTGGCAAATTCCTCCTATAATATGGCACCTGATGTGGTCTCTACACACCAAGTTGTACTGCACGATGGTGAAGAGAAATTAGTAATTACGAATAGTGCTATAGAAGTTGTGCCGTATGAGGAATGTTTCGACATTTTTGTCGATGTACACAGGAACGCCAACCACTGCAGCGACTTATCAACGATGCAGACGATGTTAGCGAAAAAATTCTTATTAAATACAATGTGTTTAAAGTTTTTTCTTATGAATTGTAATGTATGTAAAAAAATTAAAGTAGACACCTGTCCAGTCTCTGTATTCAATGACCGTGTGATTATTGAAATTCTTCAAGTGCCTAGTGAAGATGTTAATTGTAACTATCTTCTTATATACTTGGATAAAGCGACAACATTCAGATTATATAGGCCTCTAATCACTACAGATGTATGCGAACTATCTCTAGAAATATTTAAGATTTTTACAGATTTTGGCCCGCCATTAGGTATTGACACAAGACATGCAGAGTTATTAAATAAAGCGTTGTCCATGTTAGCACAGGCTGGTCTTAGATATTTTGTGTCCCTTTATAAAACGAATGAAGTGATTGACGAGATGTTAAAAACGAACAATCTGGATCAAGATAACTGGGCTACTACGTGTAGGTTTGCTCAATATGCACATAATAATAAAAATTCGATTAAAGATACCGAAAATAGAAATATAGATATGAGTCCATTGGTTAAACTATTTTGTACTCGGTGTAAAGATAATGGTAAAAGTGAAATGGTAACTAAAACAAATACTCAATTAGAAGAGGCCCGTATACAAAATTCGAAATCGAGAGAAGATAAAACAACGGAGGCAATATGTAAAAAGCGAAATATTTTAAATGAAGTAGCTACTAACAGTGAGGGCGATACAGAAACATTTAATGACCAGTCAATTGAAAAGGCGAACGTAGCACAAACAATGGATAATTTAATAGAATACCCAACCATGCCTGTAACAGAGGAAAATGTATCCGTAAAAACAAAACGTATTCTGGAAAAACAACAGTACATTGTTGTAAAAGAAGAAATGATAATAGAAGAAACGAAGATAACAAAAGTTTGTGAAAGTAACGTGAACGAACATTCTAGTATGAATTTCAATATGTATTCCGGGGATAGTTCGTTTGGAATAGTCCAAACTAACAATATGTCAAAAATAGCTTCTATTAATAAGTATTCAAACACAAAGATGGACAAAATTAAGGAGAAGTTTTGCTCTCAGTGTAAAGGAACGATATTGACTGACTACATTTGTTTCGGATGCAAGAAAGATACTCATATTTTCTGTATGACAAAAATCAATGATCAAGAACCATATATAGAAAATCATATCAAGA
This sequence comes from Croniades pieria auraria, assembly GCA_018248815.1. Taxonomy (NCBI): domain Eukaryota; kingdom Metazoa; phylum Arthropoda; class Insecta; order Lepidoptera; family Hesperiidae; genus Croniades; species Croniades pieria. The sequence continues at coordinate 3,190 of DWJK01004882.1, forward strand.
GTTTTACCTATTGCTTTACGTGTATGGATAAGATCGATGAAACAGCGCCCCCTTTTATGACAGACCGATAAATTTTTTTTATGTAAAATTCTCGTTCTACAACAAAAAGTTTACAAACTTAAAGTGGTCCCAATTACTTTGATTTATAATTTTTCTATTTTTATTGAAATGGTTTCGAATATTATTGACAATTCATAAAATGTTCTGGATTCTATCATCTGTACGGTTAAAAATGTAATTCAACTAGTAGGTATATCATTTTAAAACCGGTACATCAAAATTCATTTTGGAAATCCTTACTGTAACACGAAATCGTTTTTATCTTTGGCCACGGATATAATTTTGCCGCATCAAGCAATAATCACATAACCACTTATGTACTTTTTAGTGTGTGCCCTGTTGAAATTTCCTAAAGTAATGTAATTCATATTATATGTACTTACAATAAATATATACGCTTACTAAAGTTATTTAATCCTTGTATCATTCTAATCATCCTTAAATAGATAGTACAACAAGTAATTTAAAATTAAATTAATTCACTGTCAAAGCCTTAAAATTATTCGCTATTGTCTTGAGGAGTCTACTGCGAATTCATAAGTTCTGTAAATATTGCTCCGAAACTCAAGCGAACAAAGGTGCGGCCACGGGCTTGTGTAATAGTTAATTATCGTCCGATACAATATATACAAATTTCTATTATCTATTTTCCTGGCAGATAATGCCACCGTAGGCCTTATTTTATTTCTATGGATATTAGCGTCTATGATAAAAAAAACAGTTTCATCTGGCCGATATAGGCTTCTGGTAAAATTATGTGGCTACCCTCTTGTACTCGCCATCTTGGAAACGCTTTAAGCCGAATTCCGAACCTGAGAATGTACTGAGAATGGCCAATCGGCAACAAGATTCACTTTGGCGTGCAAAAACGAATTCAACGTACGGAATTTAGCCGAAATTTCAAAGTCATTCGAATTCCTCTATTTTCCATTTTGGTTAAGTTCCAGCTGGCCGTCCTTGTTCGTTGCCGAACGTTAAACGATTGTTTTTTAAGCCGAAAGATGTTATAAGTAACGAAGTTTCAGTGTCCACGTCATTTTTACTTATCTAAAAGCTATAAAAATATATAAACGCTTTATAGCCAATGTAAGAGGTTAAAATATTTTATGTGGATTATTTGTTATAATTAAAATAATAGATATTATATAGTGTGTTGCTAACTTATCGCCCTGGTCAATTAATTTCACAAGTAAGTAAGTCGTAAGGCTAATTTTAGTTCGTTTGTGTTAATTAACTCTGCGAAAAGACGGCGAAAACCATTATAACAGGGACGTAGTAAAACAAAGCCTTAAAATAAGCGTAACGACTATTATGTACTAATAAATTTACACCATTTCTATGTTCTCTAGAGGGTCTATGGGTATCCAGATATATTGCCGTGGGTTATTTTACGACCCCGCAGAGACTTACTGCTTGATTCCAAATGCAGGTTTTGTTTGATTGTAAAATACTGTTATTAGATATAGTCGTGCCTGTCAATTCGATTGGATATAACAATGATTTATATGATTATTGGTTGGTAGAATCCTCATTCCAGGATCGCATTTTTTTTTATTTAAACACGAAAACGATAAGGCTTTAAGCGTTCTTATTTAGTCTATTGATAACATCTCGTTTGTCATTGATGGAATATAAGTGTACTTAGTTCCTGATTAAGATTTGATGCTAATGTCCAAGAAGTGTAATGATTGGAATCAGATGGATAGCAATACCGTTAGCTAAGTAACAAATGAAATGTAATAACGAGGCCTTAACTTTCCCAACACGAAAGGCGACCGGAACCACCAGGGGAATGACAAAAAGTTAAAGTTGGATGACAATGAAAAGTTTATTTGTTTATTCGTTTAATTATTTTTGTACACAAAGAAATTTAAAGTGGAAAAATAGAATTGTACTGCTTATTTCTATAGAAATCTTTTCCAGCGACTGTTAAAGTCCATAACTAGTGGCAGATAAACGTGTACGTTGTTCCAGACATATAGCATTGATGGCAGTAACGATTATGTCACTTTGATCTAATGTCAATCTCCAGAACACGACAATAGACAAACTGACACAATACTCGGTGATTTTAACTTTGTCCCCATGAATAGCCGCGAATTTCGTTAGAGTTCGTAATTTTTCTCGCTTTTGCTTAAAAAAATTCTCGATATTATTCTCAATATTCTTTCACATCATCTCACGAAAAACTTTAATCTCACTGTTTCTTTAAGAGTATCCGCAGTCTCATTTACCGGACGCGATATTAAAGCGAGTTGCAACAAAACTTCGCTTATTGCGAAAGTTATTATCTTTCTTCCACGAACCGTAAGTCTCGATCCTCGTCAGTAGTTTCTCGGCTTTATGTTCTTTCTAGACTATCGATATATGACATGGTATAATAAAACGACAAACGGTTACTACAATTACTACAATTGTCTACAATTCAAAATTGATTTATGAAATCTACTAGAATTGGTCACTAAAAGATTCTTCCGAAATTCGTCAAAATTTGGTTTTGGCTCATTTACATAAAACCTACTGCATATTCGGTTTCGCCATCGATTGAAACCACTCAATAGATTTTGATTAAAATTAATATGGAGTTAGTAGGATCTTTGAGAACCTAAATAAGTTTTTTAATATCAATAATCTTCCGTCTCTAGTCATTTTCCTATCTATATTTCTGTCTTCTTGCTACTGAGGTACTTCTGACAGAAAAATGGCTTGTATAGACATAAACTCCCCATTCATAAATTCTTTATACATTAAAAATTTTAATCGTTACTTCAATCACAAATGTACCAAATATCAAGATAAAACCAATAATAAAAAAGTTAAAACAATTAATATTAAATTTCCGATAATACAATGAACTGTAATCGCCGGTGAATATCATGAATCGTCGTTAATTTAAAACAATATTTTTAAAGTTGCGCTGTAGGACAAGAGTTGTTTACATTAAGACATTCTATTCCTGTACCTTTATCCTACATACTTCCTATAAAATACCTTTTCGTATAGTTCGATACTATGTAACATAAATCATATACCGTCGAAGTACAACACGAGAAGAGAGTTTGCGCCCTAACGAGTCAGAGGAAGCCGCGAAGACAGCTCGCCGATCTTGCACTTCACAACTTTTGAACGTTTTCAGACCGCCATGTTTCGTAACTCTATTTTACAATGTTTTCTGTTAAATCCACAGATACACGAAAAATCTTGTGATCTTCATGTCCGTACATAAATTTTAAAGAACGTAATGATTGAATCTTTTCAGTAGCCATGTTGACACGCATTACTTTAAATATATTCGGTAATATTCTTTCACGTTAAATTACCAAAAATGTGTCGGCAAAAGTTTTTCTGCTAAGTTTTTTTTGAGCCAATTCTGACGCTTTATTTGCACTTTACAACACAAACAAATTTTATCCATCTAGTTTTACCTTTATGCTTCTCGCCTGCACAACTATTTTCAGCTCTAACAACATGGAATTCCACACACAAAAATATCTATCTACTATAAAATTTTACGTTCATGAATAATTATTTTGAACTGTTTCCGTTGGATCTTTCATTAAAAACTAAAATTACGTAGGTAAATTTCATTCTTGTTGTGTACCTTGTTCAGTACGTCGGTACTACTTTTATTGCACTCTTACAAACTATCAATTTTTTACATTGCTTATTAAACTTTGTTCTCCAGAATCTTTCAAGACTGTTGTAACATGACTTCATCAATTACAACTTCTTAACTGAATTACTTGTAGGGTCGCGAAGGGCAGCTACGAAAAATAGCCACTGTCGCTACTCTTTTAAACTTTTTTATAAAAAATCTTAAATGAGATTAATAATGTTAGACAATTTTAACATTAAAACTGTCGTACGCTTCCCATGTATGTACATTTTCATTATTCATGACGAAAACGGATACTGAATCTCTCCGTTTAGGTAAGCCTGTCACTTGATCACTTGGAAATAATCTTATAAGATTGTACAAATCCGCATTTGGATTCTCGTTTCGGAAAAATCGAAGACTACGAAGTCTTGTTAAGTCTCGTATTATATCATTCTGTATCTTGTCATAACACAGCCACGTCACATCACCACAATATGCCGTGCAAATGGAGCGTGACGCCTCAGCTATCTGCACTTTACAGCTTATAAACTCATTTTACGCGCCCTTCTGAATCCGTAATTTTTCTCACATTGTTCAACATTGTTGTATAGAAAATGTGATATACAATGATTTTTTACAACTTTTGATGCTACAGATGCTACAGCACCTTAATGTTTTCCAGTCATCAGGCCTTAAACCAAAAAGACCAAATTCCTTTCTACTACTTTTCAGTGTCTTACTACCATAACTGCGACCTTCAAATCGTAAGAGAGAAGAGCAACTATTGTGTTATGGCAACGATAGCTCCGCAAACCTCATTAAATTTGGCCTAAATGGCAACATTTCCAAGCTGTTAGAATTGTTTCTTAAGTTATTTCAACTCCCATGAATGAAAAACTGAAAAATAATACCGACCAATATTTCAAAGCTAACTCCAGCTAACGAAATAATAATGGAAGCTAACATTTCTTTATAGCTCAAGAGAATTTATCCAATAGAAATGGTAAAGTAGACGAGCGATGCGTAAAATTAGTTTCAATTAAATTCCGCTCGCAGCAAAACTTTTCATATAAAATATAATATTTATAATTTGACAGACAGCAACAACCAAAACTGTTTGTGCGGCCCCCCCCAATGCTGGACCACCTTAAATCGTGCCCTGCGTGCCCTAATACCTGCACCCAGGACGACCTAATGACTGCCAGTGACGAGGCGGTCAGCGTGGCAAAATTCTGGGCTAAGAGCATTTAGGGACTTATTATAAAACGTGTTTGTCATCGACACGCTAAGAAGAAGAAGATATTTATAATAGTTGCTTTTGTACTAGCCTTCATACTACTTGGAGAATATCTACTAGAAAATGTAATCAACTTAAGCTAGTGTTTACAACACATTAAATTGTATAGTAGGTGTCGTTATAAATGCCAATGAACGAAATTTTTTTTGGCTGCAAGCAGTAGCTGGATGCGACAAGTGGCGGACAGGGCGCGATGGCGCTCATTAGGAGAGGTCTATATCTAACAGTGGACTGAGATAGGCTGATGTTGTTGTTATAAATATGTTTGCAGTAATAAAAAAGAAAGGTGCTACTCAGATCCTAAAATTATATATTATTAAGTGTAATAATGAAAGAAGGTTTAAAAAAATGCACCGTCGCGGACGAGGAGTTGGATATAGCATTTGATATTAACTCGTTTGCAGTTCTTGTTCAGCAATTCAGAGACTTATACTCTTACGTACCTAGGTGTGACCGCTATTTAATATAGTTCATATTGCAGAATTTTCTGGAATCACCAAGAGTATTTGTTTCCAATAGGAAATATACCCTGTAATTTAGATTTCCGTCAACGGAGTACCTATGTACATATGTACATTAATGGCCCTCTTGCTTCTAAAACAATTTTGCTAACGTTACGAAATTTAAAACGAGTTCCAGCAGTAACTCAAGCCGCTAGCACGTCAACTGCAATCAGCAACCGACAGGCTCCAGCGGCTTCAATACAATTAATATCATGCCATGAGACTTCACTTAGAGTGCATTACTGGAGAATAACTGTGCTGATTAAAATAGCCACGTTTAGTCGTACTTAAATCAATAGTTTAGCATAAGCGAGCGAATTATTTTGCTTTATAGAAAAATTTAGATACCCCCGTCTGGATGATTTTAATTTTTTTATTCGCAGTCAGCACTTTGTGAATTGCGCTACGCTTAATATCTGGGTTTTAAATCGTTGTACACACTCGCTTAAAGCGACGCTCTGTACGGAGTGTGGTAAAATTTATTTAACTCCTTTTCAACTATTTCTTTTAATCTATTGGAACGTATGAGGATTCGCTCTTTAGCGTTGGCGTGGTCTTTTCCACGATGCTGTACTATGAATTGAAACAGAGAAAGTTATCCTTTGTTATTAAAAGTTTTTAATCATCGAATTACACCAATTAAAATATTGTTGAGCGTAGACCCATCAAAACTTTTGCTGCGAGACACCAAGTTTTCACCGAGCAATTTAAAAAATCAGGATATTTGATGTTTCCTCCATCGCGTGTAGCGCATGGACGAAAGGGCAAGGTGTAGCAACATTTGGTTATTAAGAAATAATATTTGAGTAGAACCCTTTAACTTTCCTCCGCACAAAAATAAATATTAATAAGTAACAGCTAAAGGCCACTTACGTAAAGAGCGACCGCGTCCAGCAACACTATTATTAACAAAATTCAATTTTAAACAAAACGCTTTTCCTAACTTCTTAAAACTATAACATTATTAATAACAATTGTTACAGTAATGTGTAAATAAATAGTGCTATTTAGGGACGCCGACAGATATTATCTTTTGAAAAAATTCACCTCTATATTTTCCTACCCGACATTTTACCAAATACTGTCCCGATATATTTTAGTTGTTTATTATTCGCCGATATTGTTTTATGCGGTCTATGAATATAAAACAGCCGAGTTGTTTCCACTTGGGCGTTGCCTTAATACTAGGGGACGCAAAACGTGCATAATTAATATCTCTCGGCGCATATTCATGAGGACGCCTTGGCGCAAAACTGAATTATTTGACAGTGTCCAACGTTGGTCATTTCTTGCTTACTTCGTTCCGTTCCGATATCATTGACGACGTATGTAAATTATCGTGTGCTTAATAATAATTTAAAACTCTCAGTGCTGTATATGCTTTTGGAATTATTACTAATTTGAATGACATCTTGTCTATAGTAACTTTTTACTATAGTTTGGGTTACGATTGATGAAAAATTTGCACGTTGCCTTAATACGAAACGACGCAAACCGGGCATAATTAATATCTCCCAGTGCATATTCATGAGGACGTTTCGAAGCAGAACTGGATTATGTTACCCTTTTTGAACGTTGGTCATTTCTCATTTTTCACTTTTAAAATACATTTGCAAATTTTTTGGCCGTATTTATCAATCGTTAATTAATTTAATAAGCATAGCAGTATGTTTCTTTGAAATTCGACCTAGTAGTTTCTCTATAATCCACCCAAAGTCATACAGTTAGGTATAAGTGATAAGTGCTAAGATACTAATTTACCTTTAATATCGATTGAGAGTACTGATCTGTTCCCTAGATTACAAAGTTTACAAAAATCGTGAAGATTATTACCTTCAATCGCTAAAGCCAGCATCGGATCAACGCACGTAAAATAACCGGACCTGATTATTTTTCATCTTATAATATTAAAGCAAATTTAAACAAAGGTACATTTTAAATTGTAACCATTAGTAGCGCAATTAATTGTTCTAAGCGACTGTAATATTCTTCCAGGATCCATAATTCATTGGGATGGTTGATATGGAATCAGACTGAAATGACTAGGAGACAATGAAAATATTAGAATATAGAAATAGTACTTCATTAGTGCATGCTACAATACCGAATACAAAATGCAAACATTGTTTTGATGTAAATGTGTATAAATACAGTCGTGTTGCATCCGTAGTCAATCCTCGAACAAGAACAGGAAACGACAAACGCACCTTAATATTGTAAATAGCTTTTAACCAAATCTTTTGAATATAATAAACAGAGACCTTTTAAATAAATGAATAAACAAGTCCTGATCCTCTAAAAATATTAAAAAAGAAATGGATGGCGTGCTATGGAAACATGATGTACAAGCCTAAAATGTTCGGCAAATATTTACTGGAATAATTGAGTTAAAAACTGAAGTGTTGCTGTAAGATGTTTATTGTAGGAAGTTGTACTAAAATTAAGTTTAGTTAAACAAATATAAGTGAATGTGGGCGTACACTAAAACACAAGACATCTTAATTTAATTAGTAATACTTAACACTAGTATACTTGATGTTAAAATGCTGTGAACAGAAGGGACCACATAAGATGTAATTTTTTATTTTTGTGACGAAGATATGACAAAATGGTTCGGAAAATTTTGAACTAAACAATACCGCGACTAGAACAGTTGACTCAAATTCTCACTGCCAGTTACGACACACCTAAAATTTGCCTCCCCTTTGATCACTGCGTTTGTAAAGCGAATGAATTCTATCCGGATTTCACCTATTGTCTGATAGTTTTTGAAAATACAAAAAATATGGAGGTAGGTACTTCACTTCGATTCAATTTTTTCGACTATGATCATGTCTATATATCTGTAGATGAATTGTGCATAATAAATATAATAATAATCGACCCATTAGCATTCCACTGTTGGAATATGGGTCTCCTCTCATATTGAGAGGGTTAAGGCCG
>DWJK01004883.1:0-11590 GCA_018248815.1 Croniades pieria auraria
AAATGTTGACTAGCTAATTTCATGGTGTCGGTTTTTCGTGACGGTGTGCGCGCGCATCGTAAAAATTTACTCTCATCATTTTTTCCTAACGCGCCAAAAGAAGTATAACCTCAAAAACATGTTCATGTATTCACTTTGTAGCTGTATCACGTTCGGGAACACAAATAAATAAGGAATAAGCCGTATAATTCCAAATTACATCACTCACCCATCTTGGATGTGGCCCGTTCATTCGTGCCTGCGTACGTAATTTCAAAGGAAAAAGTATTCTTCAAGCTGTTATGTAACATTGGTAAGATTACGAAAATTAATTTGAAAATTCCCTTTGTAGCCCTTTTTTGTATTTACGTGTAACATAAGAACAGATGTACGCTGAATTAGAGCTCATTCAGCATTTAGAAAGAATAGGACAAAAAAATATCGAAAATATGTATTTTTTTTAAATTAAGTCATTTTCGTGTGTCAAATTTAATAAGATTTCCGTTTGGAATAAGTTATGTTGGAAAATGCATTACTTACAATATACGTAAAGAATAATACTAAGACAAAATTAAGAAATAGTTTCCATATTGTCGGACTACATTTGATAAAATTTAAAGTGAAAACAAAGAACAATTTACTGCCTAAATACGTGGCACAGCAAATAATACAATTAAAACTAAAAAGAACAACAAACAAACAACAGGATTAATAAATTTATCTATTACAAATACTATAACTAATTGTATATTCATCGTGAATAGATTTCTACGTTGGTACGTGCCACAGCATCGGAACAGGTACTCGCTCAGCATCGTTGCCTTGACCGTGACCGCCAAGATGCTAGTTTTCAACGAGTCCTACAAAGCAAAAACGCGATCTGCGTATCCACGACCGTGACTAAACAGCATTATATATTGTTCGAAGAAACAATCGTCTGTATGTTATTCACCAGCAGATATTTATCATTATGGCTGATATTCGACAGTAGAAAACATATTAATTCAGAGATTCAAAGATTTTATTGAATACACATTAATACATCGCCAAGGATATATGATAAGATATATGATAAGTAAGCAGCTGCAGTAGTAAAAACTGTGTCGCAGCTACTTACGCCCACCTCGGGACAGCAGTAAGTGCACATAAAATCATATAAGAATCGATTACAATAGGAATATGAAAAGAAAAGTGGATAAATGAATAATAATCTAAACATGATACAGATTACAGTGATCATCGACATCTATTACATAAAATATATTTTAAGATTAGAAAACATAAAAAAACATTCTAATTACTCGTGGTGTGTGTCTGTGTGTGTGTATGTGCGTGTGCGTGTGCGTGCGCGTGCGCGTGCGCGTGCGCGTGTGCGTGTGCGCGTCCTCGTCCGCGTGTGTGGTGTGTGGTGCGTGGTGCGTGCGTGCGTGCGTGCGTGCGTGTGTGTGAGTGTGAGTGTTTATATGTACGCGCACGTGCATATATTTGTGTGTAATTACGTAGAAACAAGTTGTTCAGGCTCATCACACGACATATTTTGCAAATATTTTATAACTTTATTTAATACTTCTATTTGTTCCGCGCAACCGTTTCCCGTGCAAGGAGCAGGGATAAATAAGGAAAACGTCGAACACCCAAGGCGAATCGTTCATCGTCGTTCAATCTGACGTGAGTTACATCAGGCCCTTATTCCTAACGCAAGAACAGGTGTTCTCAAAGTTAATGCTCATTTTATTCGTCATAGGGGCCGTTACGGCGCCCGAGTTTTTATTGATCATGTTTAAGAAAGACCTTGTCAGTCACGTGTTTTGAAGGGTTGCCCGAGGGACAAGATGTAGTTTTAGTTAGGATTTGAGTTTATCACCGGTGATAAGTTTAATTAATGCTATTAATAGCTATCGGTAATAGTTTAATAAGTTGCTTTATTTTATTATCATCGCGCGAGGTTCCTTACGTGGTAGGCTAAATATTTCAACCTTTACAGACACATGATACGGTAAATATATATTTTCATATAATACAATCGATCTTTTATCTATAATAACACATTAATATTTATAGTATTTGGCTACTAATTCTTAGAAAATTTAATATTTCTAATGCTATATATTCATTAACTTTTCCGTTCACTTTTTATATCGCTACGCAATTTACTTTCCTCTTATATAAAAAAGTTAACAGAAAGGTTTATACCAACGGCAAAAACGTGTTCCGAGTTCAAAATGAACACGCACAATCATTCCTCGCGTCGCCGATGAGTTCGATCGCTTGTTTGTAACACAAGAACAGGTGTCCGATGAGTTAGCGCGCCCGATGAGTTACCGCACGCTATGAGTTACCGCACGATCAGTTATGGGGACGTTCTGCCACCCTAGTTCATCTGATACGATAACTCACTTCATGAATCTTTTTTCGATTTTGAAATACTATAGTGACTTATTAGGTATGGCGTTATGATATAATAACACTAGCTTATTTCCACAAACAATAGTGCTCTCTTTTATATTATAAACAATATTTCTTTATTTATTCTTTTGCAACATATTCTACAAAGTCTTGCTTACATAATGCCTAATGGCATTCTCTCCCGGTCAACCCTAGGTGATGAAGAGACCATTTGGCAGGTGTGTACTATAGAAAACGGTTAATATTTTTAAATATTTTAATCGAAAAATAGGAGTAAGTAACGTAATCCGACGGAACATAATAACTATGGCGAGCTAAAAGCAAAATGTGACCACAACTGCGCGATATCGCATCGGTTCGTGACTCGTCGTGACGTCACCTATATTGTATATTAGCGCGAGGCCATCACACAATACATAATGTATATTGTTAATACATTAATACGTGTAATAACGAATATATATTTTACAATAGAGTTTTAAATGTAGCACGTAGAATTGTAAAGATTGAAATCCTTAGCACTCGCATTCTGCCTACCCCGTTAGCACTAGAATTCGTCCATGTCAAAAACTATACATTATTCTTATTTGTTATTATATCGTCACGCTAAGTCCCTTAAGTAGAAGACAGAGAGTACCGAGTACTAAATATACATATGTCCCGATAGAGCTGTCAGACGTGTTTAATAAAGCATAGACAATTATTAAGTATTAAAAAAAATATAAATTGAAGAGCTGTCAGTTGTCAGGTGACAGTTGGTGTGACATACTGTCACTGTCACATGTGTACCTGTCGCGTAGAATAGACGTTTGGTTGAAACAAACGAAATCTTAGGAATCTTACTCAATTAAATAAATAACGTATAGAAAAAATTGTGCTTGTATTTTTCCAATGCGAACGTAAAGCTTTTGTTTGCATAACGGTGTTAGTACTGCAGTGCTTCAAACTAAGTATACATGGACAATTTACGAGCGTCGGCTTTGCTGAAGTAATCTCTGCGTTCTGTACATGATCACGGCCGCACGACTCTACGTAGAGCCCACATCTACACGTTATTCATATACAAGTGTATACATATACCATTCTTATCATCGTTATCAACATATTGGAATCATTTGTGAGAAATGTTATCATAATTTTTTTTTACCAATACATATTATTATTTACTTCATGGAAGTAAGACTCGATTTTTGCCACAGTCTTAATGGACATACTAAGTACTGTTTGTTAACCTAATAGTTCCAAATATAAAGTTTTTTAAAGTTGTTTAAATTTACTTGTATGAGAGAGAAGAAGCATATCAAGTTTAGTAAGGATAGAGATATTTGACAGCTGGTGATCTCTGCCTACCCCGTACGGGACCTGCTGCGAGAATATATTAAAAATGATTTATAATTAAACAGCTACAATTCCCTTACACAAACCAAATGTGCAACAGTTACTCAAATGTCAGTCAATGTTCTATTCACATTTCTGCGGCCTATGTATATTTTAACATATACATTTTTTACGTATCTCGTATAATGATGTAGAGCGGCCTTGCGTCCACAAAGAGCATTACAAGCGCCTTATCTAAGCGTCTTCTTTGTCTAGAGACTGACTAATTCCGAATGCAAGAAGGCTGGCGCAGAGTTCAACGACTCGGTCAAGGCCGGTCGTTGGCTAAAAAACAACTGCTTCATTAGATATTTATCAATGAAGTGAAGTAATATTTATATTACTAATTAGTATGGAGTTTGTGGGAGCCTACGGCCTTAACCCTCTCTATATTGAGAGGAGACCCATATTCCAACAGTGAAATGACAAATCGGTCGATTATTTTTTTTATTGTTATTTTAATAGAATTTGCTAATTTATAAAAGATAATGTTACCTAGACAACATTTCTGGAAATAAAAATGAGGTTTCACGCTTCTCAATGAAATGAATATAACAAAACTATTTATATATAGAATATACCAATGGTTCCGTACTAATAAAATGAACTAAAAAGTAACTGTCTTTAATCGTTATATTGTTCCGTCAATACCTCCAAGTCCCCTAGATAGATCATCTGTATGAAGATAGGTCGAATCTTCTGACCACAAAACACCTTTGAATTAACCCCTAAAAGACTCAAATAAGCTATGGAATTGCTATTGTTAACTTAATTTCAATTTGACCCCCCCCCAAAGAGTAGACTAAGGTATGGAAAATTTTATTGCTATTGTTATTGAATATCTCAGAAATGTTCTTCAATTTACCTTCAATTTCCCCTTCCCCCTATAAACCTTAAAGGAGTACAGTAAGGTATGGAAGATTTTATTCGCAATGTTTAAATCGTTAACATCTAGGAAATGTACCTCAATTTATCATTTCTCCAGCCGTTAATAGTAATAACTGTATCAGTCTTAAAGAATAAAAATGTATATAACTGTTACTGCAACCCGGATCTAGGAAAAAGGAAATAGGGTACGTGCTTCCCTGACGTTTGTTGTCGTTTGTCTCTGGCAGGTACAGAGCAAGTCTATCCCAGTGGAAAGATATCATTAATCTACATCTGTATTAATAACATCATAGAGTATTTTTGACTGACTCGTTGGTCGAGTGGTTGCAAGCGCGACTGCCGGACGGGAGGTCCTGGGTCCAAATCCCGGGTAGGGTACTATGGGAATTTTCTAGTTTGGACTTTCTAGTAGTGACTCGGAGTCTGGATGTGTGCCCGGTGTACGGCAATAGGCTCACCACCTATTCCATTGTAGGACTTAAGCGTAACTGATGAAACATGGGAGTGTACTACACTCCTCTGCCTACCACTTCGGGGATTACAGGCGTGATGTCACGTTGATGTTATAGAGTATTTTATACAATATTGTAAGGTAATTGTCAGCTCGCAGATTTAATGTTTTCAGCGTCGCCGTGAAAACATTACGAACTTAATTTTTACTGAAATGTTATTATTAAGCGTTCACATTAAATTCGTTTTATACGAGTATCATTCATCAACTATCGATAAGATGTGTCAACACAACAAATGTATTAATAATAATAAATAAATAAATAATAGTCGACCCATTTATCATTGCACTGTTGGAATATGGGTCTCTCATAATGAGAGGGTTAAGACCATAGTCTGCCACGCTGGCCAAGTGCGGGTTGGTTATAAATTCTAAGGTGTGCAGGTTTCCTCACGATGTTTTCCTTCACCGTTAGCAAGTGATATTAAAACTTAAAATGCACTTTTTGTAAAGAAGTGGATCCCATGGATTTGAACCTAACACCTCCAGAATGAGAGGCTGAATTTTTAATCACTGGGCTATCACTGCTTCATTCTTGCAACAAATGTATTGCAAGAATTAATTTCACGCAGATTAAAAGAAGTTCCCACAGCCCCAGAGCGCTTGGGGATTGGAAACGATTTGTGGAGTTCAGCAATTCCTAACACATTTTACGTCTTTGATAAGTGATCGCTGCTAGAAAATATTCTTAAGCATTGTAGCGCTTCATAGAAAACGTGGTTCACGTGATCTTGGCCAAGGTTGTTATTGTTACCTAACAGTCGTTAAAATTCGTCGAAGGTCCGCTCAAGACAATTTCAAAACCATTCGATAGACGATTTGAACCACTAACCCAGATATCTGCCAATATATATTGGAGTCGCGTAGCAGATGGCTAGTCAGCAGTCGAAATAAAAAGGCTTGGAACTGATGCATAAAATTTATGATGACATTTAAAATCGATCGTGTGATAAATGATAATGTTCTTTTGTTTTATTAAAAATAACACTTCTTAAACAATAGTTGGTTTTAATTACCTAATAGTTTTCTTAATGCATGTCTCCGATAACTGCACGTTACAGTTCGCTATAGTAAAAATAGTTCCAGTAAAAGTCTCCCGTGGATTTTTCAATCGAACTAGGAGCTTAAAAAACCTCAGCATGTATATGGAAACAATATTGATACAATAAATTGGATTTTACTCTATCAATTGAAAACGGAATTAAAAAATTTGAAAGTATCATTTTTCCACGTAATATTGAAAAATAATTAAGTTTGTTTGTGTTGGTTTTTGCGTGGAAAAACACATGAATTCACCGCTAAGACACGTTAGAGCTGATCACAGATTTCAAATACGGAAACGTCGATAGGCGGTATAGATTTTCGATAACACATTTAGCTTGCTTTGCTCTGTCTCGCGTATAAATTTAACTCAACTATGAATTTCGACGACCGATTTCATTCGTATTTCCCGTTCCGTTTCACGTGATTTATAAATAAAATTCAAGACAAGAGTTAATGGGCTCTGTCTAGGCAAGCGTGCTTCATCCTAGGCCACACTTCGCTTACAATCAGTAATAATAATAATAATCTTACTTAATAAAACGTGAGCCTATTGCAATTTAAAAAAAATATTAGATATAGAGGAATCCTGCACTCCTTAGAATTTATTTTAAACAAAATTTTTAAGATGTGTGAAGTCTGCCAACCCGAACTTGGCCAGCGTGGCAGACTACGGCCTTAACCCTCTCAATATGAGAGCAGACCCATATCCCAAAATTGGAACGCCAAATTGGTCGATTATTAATTATTATTTTTTATTAGATATTCAATTCCACATGTGGGAGTGTACTACACTCTGCCACCTCTTCGGGGAATAAAGGCGTGGTGTTACGTTATTACTTATTGACTTAAAATCCTCAATAGCTTTAAAAAACATTTAATGACGGTCTAATTTCCACCGCTGATGAACTAGTACCAATAAACAAATCTACGGTATGTATCAGTGGATAATGCAGTACAGGTTGAAATCATACATAGTATTTGGTGTTCTACCGTGCATTATGAAAGCCACATAAACAGTACCGGCGTGATTTATATTACCCTAGTAATTACCAGATGCAAATGGCGCGCACGCTCTAAGAGGTGGCTTGATTAAAAGTGCTAATTAAAATCTGTTACAAACACAACGGGCGAAAATAAATTCACGTAGACTACCAGCACAAATAAGATTATTACACAGGTTTTGCGAAGAATACTATTGAGGTCGAGCACTGGCCTTTCTCTATACAGAAATGATGGACGATTCAAAAATGGAACGTATTCCGTCTCGTTCCTATTTCGGAATGCTAAAACTGTTCTTCGATGTTATTTGCTTAGGAAAAGGTAGGCAAAGAAATGTAGTACACTCCCACGTTTCACCAGTTACGTTTAAGTCCCGTGGAATACGTGGTGAGCCTATTGCCATAAACCGGTCACAGGCCCAGAATCCGAGTCACTACAAGAAATTCTAAACTAGAAAATTCCCATAGACCCGGCCCGAGATTTGAACCCAGGACCTCCCGATCGGCAGTCGCGCTTGCAACCACTCGACCAACGAGACAGTCAGTTTTTCTAACAAAATCTATAATAAATATAAAACCGTTATTATTAGTAGACAAATAAAAAAATACCAAACGTTTCCATTAGAATAAATAACAACTATACAATAGAACTCGACAAACACAAGAGGAAGTTAAAAAAGAAATCAGCCGCAATTTATTAATAACTTCAACGGTCTTCCCAATAGCAAAACAATTACAAATCTAGTAGAAAAGTATACTTGGAACCGTAGCCCATAGGAGTAGGCATTTCAATAATTCGCAATATTACTATTGCGGAACGAAGTGCGTCACAGGGTTGGCAGTCAGTCTTGTAAACATTAATCAAAATCTCAAAGTAAAATATGAAATCATTTACGCATACTAATCGTATTATTTAAATAAATCTGCCGACGAACCGATAACCGGTGGAATAGGCGAATTTTGGAGTGGAGACCGCGGCTCGGCAAACGTAGTGAAGGCCGCCCTCCGGCCCGGTGGGATGACGATCTGCGAAAGGCTGCAGGCAGATGCTGGATGCAGCAAGCCGAGGACAGGGCGCGATGGCGCACTTTGAGGGAGGCCTATGTCCAGCAGTGGACTGAAATAGGCAGATGATGATGATGATGATGATGAAATCTTTTGATATTAATGACATTTCCGTTAACAACATTTCCCTTTTAAATGTCCCTTTAAATCAGATTCCGAGCATATTAATTGATTAACACGTACAGCAAAATAGACCAACTCTCTGAGTGTCTCTTTGGGTCTTCTCTCGTGGTAGTACAAAGAAATGTTTAACTGACCATTGCGAATATGAACAAAAAGAGTTAATTTGAATAAAATCTCTTTATTGTCTGTACACTAGTTTTTAAGGATTTGGTATTTTATTTTTCCTTGGAATTATGGTTTTTTTCCAAAAGTCTCTTGTAATTTCAGTGCTGGAATACGTGGGGATTAATCACCGGACGTGGGTAGCTAATTTATCTATCGCAGTGTTCTTCGGCGGAGGGTGCATCTTGCTGCCGTGGCTAGCTCTTTGGATATCCGACTGGCAGAATTTCATGCTCGCTACCTCGCTGCCGATGCTGGTAGTTATTGTTACACCGTTTTTAGTGCCTGAGAGTACTAGGTGAGTTTGTTTATCTAATTTGAAAAATGGAAGGTCAAAATTAAATTAGTTATTGTACCAAGTTTTCGTTTATTTTTTCTGTATTGTCATGATACCTAGTGGTATGTTCAAAAACTATCCGTGATTGTGGCAAGTTTGTAGTATACTGATTCGTTCTTTGGGTACAGGGTTTGGGTACAGGGTTACAGCAAAATCAAAACTTTTTCTCGAAATCATTGTTGGTTTGTAATGTTCTAGGTGGCTGGTCTCTAAAGGCCATGTAGATAAGGCTGTCGTAGTTCTCAAGAGATTTGAGAGAATTAATGGAACGAAGATACCACAGGATGTATGGGATGAGTTTATTGTAAGTTATGGTCAGTGCCGGATTAAGCATATAGCAAGAGTAGTATTTGCTGGGCGTCTAGCAAAGGGAAGCCCCGTTTACCCAATGATTTGTGTAATTAACTTAGTTTTTCTTTAATAGTTTTTCATCAAAATTATTCTAAATTGCCAGGGCACTCTCGTATTTTCCGTTTTGTACTTGCCAGCATCCCACCGTGTGTATAATAGTCTAATGGTCTATTAAACACCAACAAAATGGTAACCGATGGATGTATTTTTAACACTTAATGACCGTAACCCAAACTTAAGAACCCATGGCAAATTAAGGGTCCATCGATTGAATTAGCTACAGGTTATACGCTGGTTTATCCGCCATAGGTTGGTTTAAAATTCTAAGTTATGGTAAATGCAGTATTTGAACTGAACGTAGAAATGAAATTTTTATGCTATAGAGTACGTTTAGTTTTACGAAACCTATCACCTTTACTTATGGCGCGTTTGTGAGGTAAATAATTAATTCAATAATGCAATACACAATTTCCATAGATCCATTTTCGCATATCAATTTCAGTACATCGCAAAAACCACAAAGGAGAATGAAGAAAGTTTCCTTGTGCTGTTCAAAACGCCATCGTTACGAGTGATCATAGTTTTCCTGATAATTTCCTTCATGGCGGTCGCATTGTCCTTCGACGGCCTGGTGCGGCTGTCTGAGAACTTGGGCTTGGACTTCTTCTTAACCTTCACTGTCACCTCTGCTACTGAAGTGCCTTCGATAGCCGTGCTTGTTTTGCTGCTCGACAGGTAAATAATACAGTATATATAATAATACTGTTAACATACATCAAGTCTGTATTTCCCCGAAGAGGTAGGCAGATAAATGTAGTACACTACCTCGATTCACTAGTTATGTTATATGATCTATAATGATATAAGTAGCATACAGCGGGCACAAATCCGAACTCCGTTCTACTATTGGTAATATTTTGCTCGACCTGAGATTGAACCCAAGACCTCTGGATCAGCAATGGCGTTTGCAACCATTCGACCAACGAGGCAGTCTTCTTGTTGTCGCTACTGCCACTGCTGGACACGGGTCTTTAGGTCACTCTGGCTAAACACGGGTGTGCAGATTACGTACGCCTTAAAGAAAACACACTCACACCATGGTAAAGAGGTGCAGCGGTGGCGCTGCCACAGGCGAAAGACGCACGTATTCACCACTTATTATTGCTGTAAAATTTTTTGAATTTTGAATTTTCATTTTCTATTTAATATTTTCAGATTTGGCCGACGGTGGCTCGTATGCTTACCAATGATCGTAGCTGGTGTATTGTCATTCGCTGCTGCTTTTGTTTTACGAGGTAAGTTTGTTTGAAATAAATAATTACAAATGTACTCAAAATCATTGATGGTAAAGATATAAGAGGTAGACCTAAGAGGTACGTAGGTAAATCGAAGGCGTTTTAAGCGAAGGTCAGATCAAGAGTAGACCTTTTTATAGGCGATAATTTACAACGGTTATGAGAAGTAAAAGCGACAAGAGTTTTTAGTCAAATGTGTCAATATGTATACGAAAGTATGGTAACAGCGATTAAAAAAAAAACTGGTAGTTCTTAACTATCGTACGTGTTATGATCAACATACTTGCAGGTGTGGCAGCAGTATCGCTGGCAGTGGCTGCCCGGTTCCTCATCAACATGTCGTACGCAGCCATCATCCAGTGGACTCCAGAGCTGCTGCCCACCACTGTGCGCGCGTCCGGCGCCTCCTTCGTTCACATCAGCGGTTTTGCTGCGATCATGCTGTCTCCTTTCATCGTTTTCTCTGTCAGTTTGGTGTTTAGTTAAATCTTTTATTCATATACTAGGGTTTAATTTAGTTTTGAAACTCATGTTTCTCCAAGTTGAGTAGAAAAATATTAGCAAGATTCAAGATACTTGTGCTGCCATCTATTATCGAATAATTGCAATTAATCACAATTGCGATGAAAATCAGTGATGTTCATGAGTTGCATTAAACCACATGTCTCTGTCCATGCATAGGCCCTACCTAGTTTAGTATCAGCAGACTGTGTGGTGGTGTATCGAAATATTTATTGTAGGTTTTATTATATTGATGACAGGATAGAGCCTGGGAAGGTCTCTCGCTCATTCTAGTAGCGATCGTTTCCGTTATTGGTGGCGGCGTCGCTCTGCTGCTGCCCGAGACAATGGGCATGAGAATGCCGCAGACCATGGAGGACTGGGTGGCACTTGGAAAATCGCGACGCCTGTTTGGCAGGTGAAATATCTGTTGAAGGAGTATTTATAATAATAATAATATATAAGCAGTGATAGCGTAATGGTTAAGAATTCAGCCTCTCACTCGGGGGTGCTGGGTTCAAATCCATGGCGCGCACCTCTTTACAAAAGTGCG
>DWJK01004884.1:0-11589 GCA_018248815.1 Croniades pieria auraria
ATTGAGGAGACCTGCACACCCTATAATTTATAAAAAGAAAAATTATATGGTGTGTGAAGTCTGCCAACCCGCACTTGGCCAAATTTGCAACAGTGGAATGACAAATAGGTCGATTATTATTATTTTTATTATTACACGCCTTGATAATAACAATGAACTAAATGACTAAATACATTTATACCGCAGCAGGTGAATTTTAAAACAGATAAATCGTACATTAAACCGTTGATCAAAAGATATTAATTCCAGAATTGTTCATATACAGATCCACCTGCTATGTAAAGCATTATGTACATTAAAACCCAGTCTCACATAGCGGCGAGCACATAACAATCTAAAAGATTATCAAGCACAGGAAACCTTATTGTTTCCGTACGGACATTTACATACAGCCTTTCATCTGCATCGGAGCACGATCGTTTCAACGTGGAGCCTTCGAGATCGCATCTCACTTTTTGTTTTTATTCTGGCCCCATTGATGCATCGGGACTTTACACCGTGGATAAATAAGTCTTCGATGTAGGTCTATTTTGACTGTCACCACCCGCTCGAAAAGGGTATCAGCGAGTTCCGAAATATCTGTAATAAAATTAAGGTACCATGGAATTTGAGTCTCATTTCTACAAAATTGTGAAGTTGCTGCATATGCAACGTCCATCTTTAAAACACTCCTGGATATACCTACATAGATATGTGTTCTTTCAAGTTCCCACCCTCTTAAGCTATCTATGCCCCGCCGTTGTTAACAGTTCTTGTGCTTTAGTGAACATAGGCTTCTCTTCAAAACCATGTTTAATGCAGTTAATATTACGACCAGTTGTAACCAATTCCAAGTCGTATAGTTCTAAATCACGTAAAACGGTCTTGTGTTATAATAAGATTTATTATATCTCATCATGAAACGTTCGTCAATAATTAATGACTTGAATTATTTACGTGATATTATAATGTATATATTCGATATTCCAGATTTCTATGTGAGATTAAACCATATATGGAATGTTATTCTAATAAATAACAGCGATACAGCCATAAAGTATAAATACGTCAATGCGAATTCCAAATGTGGAACCATTCATTACAATACGCAGCAAAAAACCTCAATTGTATCGTCCTAATATTTTGGCCGGTCAGCGATGAATCTGTTATTTTCCACACATGACTCGATGTTTCAAAATATATTTTCGCCCTGACGATATAACCAACGCGTGTATACGTACATGCCTACGTAGCGTAATACTAGATATGAGACGCGGAAATATCGATACTTATTTGACTAGCGAATAAAATGTGTAAAGTCAGCTTTCTGTCAAGTTCAAGAACCAATAAATGTCCTGTTTTGATATTATGTTATAGGTACACTTACTTCAAGATTAGATACAGAGAAAGAAGTAATATAGGCAATCACTATTAAAATACCATGGTTATTCATAAAAGACTAATCCAAATGACATATCACTATATGCAATCATTAGCGGAGGATTGATAAACAATAATAGGAATACGGTAGAGATAGGGATTAAAGTAGCAGGGATTACCCATGGACTAGCCATAAAGTAAGGCTAGATTATTGTAGGAGTCGCGAATTAGTTGTTGGTCCATTTATCTACAAAATTAGGTTATTTGTCTCTTCGCAAATTAGCACCCTGTTACTATAATAAATTCAAGTTTTATGCAGAAGGCTTATACACTTTACTTTCAAAATGTAGTGGTCACCATTGCATAAATTCTATAAAACTAAAACTGAGGTTATGGAATTTATGCAAATGGGTCTTCCAGCGATATGTTCCCAGACATTCCCCAACTCTAATACCTATTACGAACCGCTAAACGAATACATTGTCTATAAGCGAGTCTTACTAAACTTCTTATAAAAAGGGGTATTGAATAAATAAGGACAGGGCGCGATGGCGCTCATTGGAGGAGGCCTATGTCCAGCAGTGGACTGAGATAGGCTGATGATGATGATGATGAATGTCATCTTGTTTTATTTCTGTATTTAACCTATTATGTGTTGCTTTATGGGGTATAATCTCGGAGTAATATTGCGGTTTCGAGTTAAATTCTGGTTTGAATTTCTCGACATTGTCTTACCTTTTCATTGCAGTGAATATAAATTTTCTCCTTCGATTGGCCTAATAAAAGGTTACGGAAAAGTTGTTGCAGTGCGCAATTAATTTGATTTTTCGAACAGCTAAATTACTTTAAGTAACTTCAGTATTACTATTTGTACGGTGTTAAACTTACTTTTATTAAAGTTCAGAGCGAGCAAAGTCCATCTTTTGAGAAGATGCCGTAGAAAGTGGTAAAGTACTGTACAGACAGCACGAGAGAACTTTCCTTTAAGCGTTAATGTAGTTAGCGGTGTTTTGAGGAAGTTCGGATGCATTCTCATTAAATTTATGATAAGAGACTTGACTTGATGAATAGATTATTAAATATCTTTTATTACTTTATTAATGACTTTACATTACGATTAATCGATTATAGAAGACTTGAAGACAGAATACTTGATGACTTAATGATTCTTTAAGTCGTCATTTCGGAGCAGTTGCAAGGGCGACTACTGATCAAGTAATCTTGGGTTCGAATCCAGGTCGGCTACTATTGAATTTTTCTAACTTAGATTTTCTAGCAAAAATTTCTGGCAGTAGCTCGGAGTAAGGATCTGTGCCCGGTGAATGGCAACAGGCTTAACCTCTATTCCATAGTGAAACGTAGACATAACTGGTAAAATGTGAAAGTGTATCTTACCCCTTACGTACACTTCTCTGCCTACATTCGGGGATTATAACGTTACTTAGATTGTTACTTAGAAGACTTCAACTGTTAAGTAGTTTACTAATTATTTTTGCCTCTCATTTATCTTTTCTTTAAATATTAACTTTACAATACTATGTACAATCAGCGCATTTTTATTAAAATTATGATAAAATGTTTGAATTTATGAATGCGTTATTAATTCAATAGATTTTTTTTTATTCGACACTTGAAACATAAATTTTATGAGTCTACAACTTATGCAATTTCATTAAATATTTAATGAGACTTGAAGTTTTATTGAGAATTCTAATTTAATATTATTACAATTAATCTATGAATTTAACTGGAATTGGAAATGAACTTGAATAAAATCAATGCTGTTATTTTAAACATTATCTGATTAAAATTTGAATTACACCTAAGTTTGTTTGCCTTCTTAATTAAAAAAATATAATGAAAATGTTGTTGAAAGAATATTGTTTCCAAACGCATAAAAACTTTAAACCAAAAAAAAAAAACACTTCTGTACAGTTTTTTGAAAGTAAGGAAAGAAAGCAGGGCACTTTTCGCGAATCGTCTTGCGTCGATAACTTTTTTCGTAATGGAACACCGTTGCAGTTCAAAAAGCGCTCTCGCAAAGAGCAAAGTAATCCATCCGACGTTTAGTTAAATTTAAACAGAGTTTTTGCTCGACCGTCTCGGGCGTCCTTCAACGAACAGTTGAACTTTATGATGAATTTTTTGAAACGGGTCCAGGAAAGGATGATTTTTTTCACCATCAATTATCTGCGGGGTTTTGTAGCGAAGAATAATACGAACGACTAAATGGGGCATTTATTTTGAGCTTCTCGGTTTGCGGAAACTAGGTAACAATTAAAGCAAAACAAAACGAGTTTTGCAGCATCTTTTGGTGAAATTTTGACCCATCTGTTTGTTTGTCGTAAACAGGAGATGTTTACCACGAACAAAGTAGTCGTAGAGTACTTTTGACTTTTCTGTGGTAAGACTTGGTTGGTACCAATTTTTGTCTGTGTAGCTCGGTATCACGAGTTACGGTATGTCCTACTTATCAAATTTGCCGATTAAAAGGAGTGTTCCGGGGGCTCGGTTAGCTAGAGTGGGGGCTTGGCCCATTGAGTCAGCGATCCAATTGCATAATTGACGTAAAAAGTTACACATAATAGTTCATTTCCGTAACCTAAGCACATAACTTCCTAATTGAACAATTATATAACATAATTTCTCTCTAGCTAAGTTAAATTTCCATAATTTCCAATTTTTTCCGTAAAACACCACAATGGTTTTACGTACTTTAAATTGCGTACGTAATATCTCTGATTCAGAGTTATCTATAGTTTAGTCATTAATTCACAGAGATGAATAATGCAGCGCTACTTCAAAGATGCGGACAATGTTAAGCGAACGACTTTGACATTCGGCAATGAGCCGACAAAGGCCCA
Organism: Croniades pieria auraria; assembly: GCA_018248815.1. NCBI lineage: Eukaryota > Metazoa > Arthropoda > Insecta > Lepidoptera > Hesperiidae > Croniades > Croniades pieria. Next base: position 4,224 of record DWJK01004884.1, read on the forward strand.
TCGCGTGTTTGTGAAAACACTTAAGATTATTTCAGTAATTGTTTATTTGTCCGCAACTGAGGAGAACCACCTTCTCCATCAAAGAGATCGCTAATGTGTTTGTATTTGTTCAGAGCGCTTCTGAAATGAGTGATGGTGGAATTTCCATAGCGGTGGCCTGTTAACGGTATTATGACAAAAGCTTCATATTTTTTATCGAGTAAATATGTATTGAGATATTTGTGTTTGAAGTTACTATTTCCATAGAGCTTTTGTATTTGTTGTTTCATCTACTCGCTTTGAGTTTTGATGTTAATATCGTGTGTATTAAGTCGAAGGGAATATAATAGGAAACTTGATATGTACACCAGTAGCCATTGTGTTACTAGCTTTATCCTCGTTTTGAGATAATGATGTTTGTTTATTTTAGCTTGCCCAAAAATGTTTATTGTGATATTTTTTTATACCATTCATTATTTAAAAGTGGTGGTAGTCTAGTGGTATAAATTACGATCCGGATCCAGATCATCATTTTACAAAAAATCACTTTCTGCAACGATAAAGAAAACATCGTAAGAAAACCTGCACATCTCGAACTTCTTCATAATGTTCTTTAAGGCGTATGAAGTCTATCAACTCGGCTTCGGGCAGCGTGGCAGGCTAAGGCCTTAACCTTTATCTTTCTGAAAAGAGGCCCGTATTCAACGGTGGAGCGATAAAAGGGGTGGCCATGATATTGATGAAGAAATCATGTAGTTTGCTAACAGGTTTTCGGAAATTTCCCATACAAGATTAGGGTTGTTTTTAAGACTAATAATCCTAGAAATATTTTTCTCGTTTCCAGTCTAAGCAATCACATTTAACACAGTCCAGTACAATGAATAAAAGTAAAATAACATAGAATAAAAAAAGAACCACAGATGGATAGAGAAATATGGCATGTTATAGTAACTGAGACTACAATTGAATATGTTTATGTAGATGAGATATATTTGCGTCTCAACAGATATAAAACTGTCTCCTTATAATGACTAATGCTCGCTAAGCCAAGTGGTTGCTTTGTTCGCCAGGAATATTCGTGGCCGCAAATCATCAGGACTCTTTTTAATTTCTGAAAGTATTTCAGAAATGCCACGGATAAAGAATGAGAGTAAGAAAGTGAATCTCGAAAGATGTAAGTGTAACGTGAACTGATATTATCAGAGGTTATAGACAATGTAGAATCAAGGGAGAAAACGAAGCGTTTTTTTTTAATCGACCCATTAACATTCCACTGTTGGAATATGAGTCTCCTCCCATATTGAGAGGGTTAAGGCCGCAGTCCTCCACGCTGGCCAAGTGCGGGTTGGCGGACTTCACACACCTTAGAAACATTTTTTTTTTTTTCGTAGCATCATACAAAATAGTAAATAAAATTATACATTCCATCATCCCTTACTTCACTAAGGTTTGGTTTAAAAAAGCTATGCTAATTAGCGTGTGTTATTTGGCAGGGCTTAACCTAACTCTACGCTTTGTTCAGTTGTTTTGACGTGATAGCATGATGGGTAAACAACGGTACTTTGACGATTATATAAAAATACGAGACTATTAATATTAATCATTATAACATTTTCATTGTTCGTCTGTTCGTACAATACAATATACTTTATTCTACACTAACAATTTGAGACCTGAGCGATGTCGCTACGGAGGGGTGTTCGTACCGTGCGAAAAAAAAAATCTAATTGTTTAATACGCTTTTAGAAATTATTAGCATTATTATAATTTTCCTAAAATAAAAAAAAAATTATATATAAATACCAAAACGGTTACTTATATAATATATGTATGTATTTAGCAGGTACCTCTCGAGTTATGGATCGGGGATTATATTCTAAAAATAACTGAGTGAGTAGACTTGTTGAAAGCGAGTACTGGTATTTTTTTGCAGTTTTTTTAAAATTTTTAACTATGTCATTTACATGGCATTATCCAACGCAGAAAGATCAAGTTTACAACGGCAGGATCTCCATTGCACTGATTCTGCTGTTGCGGATTTATACTCATCTTTAACCTGTTCTTGGGGTAAGCAGACATATATGTATGTAAACGTGTTTACATACATATACAAATACATGTATGTAAACACGTTGTTTAAATTCGAAATGGGACATATTAAAGAAAAACTATTGAAAGTGTACCTACATCATCTCATGGTATATACATACGTAGGTGTCAGGCTGTGGTGACCACTTACCATCACGTGGTCTATAAACTAGTGTGCTATATTCGTAAAATAAAATAAAACTTCTACAGAAACTGAAAAGCGTGCGAAATATCACTTGTATATATTTCAACACTATTTCATGCAAGTTGTACGAATAATTCAACCTAAGTAACAAGTTTTTTCCTATTTTCGACCTCTATAAATATCAGTTTTTATCATTTTCTTTATAATAAAATATCGTTACATTTATTTATGGCGAATAAACACAGTCTGTCAATATTACTTGGCGAAACTTAGAGAAAAAAAATTAACATTCCAATTCTACACAACACATTAATTTTTTAAACTTACTGACAACCTGGTGAAATAATATTATTATTTTAAATTTCATTTTTATATAAGGTTTCCTTCGTAATAAGGATCATGACTTAAGGAAGGCTTCATACTCTATCTCGTGGTACATTAGAGTTATGAAACTGAACTGAACCCAAACGCCAATAATAAAGACATTTTTATTGTTATATCTTTTAATTAGGTACCACCATTAACTACTAACGAAATGTCCGAATATTCAATAGTGAAGTTAATGATCCATAGAGTAGGTATACTCTACTTTCACTCAAACAAAAAGTATCTCACTCACACACACACAAATCATATCTCACTCACACAAACTCCCAAATCATATCTCATTCACACACAAAGGACCAATTCCACGACACGTCTCGAAACAATGGCAATCACCTCTGTCAACGTTTTTAATTATTCCGTCGCTATTCATCATTCAAATTTATAAAATAATAGCTATCCCGTCTAACGAAACTTCATCCGGAAACTAAACCACAGGAACGTCCCTATTTTGTGATCTTTATGACACTTGACAAGCGCACTGGCAGAATGCATTAACTGCCTGAAGCTACGCGGAGTTAAAAAGCTATTTAAAAAAGATACCACGTCATGTCACGTGCTGAAACAACGTACACTGAAACTCACTTCCATGTGGTAATATTTAACATTAATAATATTGAACAATATTAAATATAGGGCTTACAAAAAATATAAATAGGTAGATAGATATTGATATTTATATTGTATACTGAGTGAAGTTTCGTTTCTAGAATAATGATTTTAATAATATAATGCCTGGAACATTAAGTAATACGAATTTATCAGTAAAAATAACATTCTAAGTAACAAATTATGTAACAGTTAAAACTAATTACCATATCGCTATAAAAAATACATAGTCGTTAATGTAATATGACAAACAAAACTTTTTGCCAAAAACAAAATTGTACAGAAAAATATACGTTAGCGACAGACGGCTGACCGCGGAAGTGGGTCAGCACATATTTCCAACATAGCTCTGCAATCGCCGAGTCACATGAGGTTAGAGGAATAGTTCAACAGCTGACGAACAGCGAGAAACGTGTTTAGCGACCCATATACGTCAATATGAGGTACATCTCATCTTGCCAGTGGAAAACATTTCATAACATAACATGCGTAGAACAAAAAAGTAACATCACGCCCTTAATCCCCGAAGTGGTACGCAGAGGAGTGTAGGACACTCCCACGTTTCACCAGTTACGTTTACGTCCCATGGATGGTGAGCCTATTGCCATGCCCCGGGCACAGATCCAGACTTCACTACTATGTACATTGTCTAATACAAATTTAATTACTACAGTCTAAAATTAATTATAAATATAAAATAATACATTAATAATTAACTATGCAATTTGCATATACACAATGTCTTTAGAATAGTATGACGCATGCATGTATATCTCTTGAGAACAATGAAATACAAAACATACTGAGTTTTAACACTCTTTAGAACTTCTAAGTTTTTAATTGCGCTTCTGTTATAAACACGTTCTGTCATAAAAATGGTTTACAGCGTTCAAAACATGATTCTATCTTTCTCTAAAATAATTAATTTTAACGCTTAAAAGCAGGTTGTAATGTTGATATTACTTAAACATGGTCTTAATTAAGTGTTCACAGACTAGTTTATAATGTATAATTGTAAGAATCTGCAATGTTGACGTGACATATTAATTAATTTTGCAATTTAAAAGTCTAAAGAGATAATCTATGTGTTGTTCGTAGAATAAACATAGAGCGAGATTCTAACGAATTTGCCTCCCTTAATAATAATATTAAACGTTACAAACAAAACATTCTTTAAAATCTTTGATTCGTGTATATTCGTGTTAAAAATCACATCAAGTAAATAAATCAAGATATTTTAGTACCGCGTCCCGCTTGAGTCTAAAACAAATGAAAAGAAATTCTAGAATTTTCTAGACTAATTACTTCAAAACCAGTTGAAGTCATCCTGCACTTTAAAAATATTGCGTAATATTTCACTACGTGGACTAATCTGTGCAAATGGAAGATATTCGAAATTTAAATTTAGAAAATGGCGTCGGTCCCAACATATTTCCGTTTACGAAATTTAAAGAAGCATCAATCAACCCGTGCTCACTTATGATTTATGTGTAGCACATACGTTAATTATGGTAAAATTGTAACATTTTTATTAAATTGCTCAACAAATGGCTGTAACATTTTAATTACAAAGTAAAGTCAACAGTACTTTTTGTAAGCTTTTTTTTGAAACATGTTCGCAAACATTTTATATTACGTTGTGAAATTAGTGTTCACAAATAAGAATCTATGTATCTTATAAGAGGCGATTTTCATTGTACTCGATACTTCTAAACCGTTGTAAATATTGCGTAAATGAAAAAATCGATTCTTCAATCGAATAAATTTGATCCAATAAACGTTCTAGACCATCGTTTCTCGACTCGCAGTCGCGTTTGTCATTGATAAAAAATATGGAAGGTCACAATGTGAAGGACACAAAACTTTTTACTTAAGTTTTCGGCTATTTCATGGGCCGCGTATAAAAATGGTTGAGAAACAATGATCTAGACCGTCAAGTCTAACAATTTCTCCTGCACTTGCTTACGCAATGTTACTCCAGCCACCCATGACGCATCCTGGGCCTCGGGGTTCACATATGGTCAAAGTATTCACGCGATAATGAATGCTAACTTTCCGTACATATGTACTCGAACAGTAGTCAGGAAATCAAAATAGCAAAAAATGTTGCAACTAAGCCCGTCTACTCAACAGAGTTTCTCTTTCAAATAAGGCTGTTACGCCCTTTTGAATACTAATAAGCCACAACTGCAACTTCATGTAAAACATATGTAAATGAACTATACAAAAAAGTTATTAAAAAAACCAACTCCATTGATTACTTACGAAACAAAGTATGTATAACTTAGTTCGCATAACAATGTACTTTGTTAGCTTAACTGCATTAATTATGATAATTTGTCTGGATGTTACGAGACGCGCTCGCATATTTATATATCTCGAGAGCAGCGGGTATTACGAATTCAAGGCAACGATAAAGGGATTCAATAGAATATTTTTCGTTCAGCAAATAGGGATCCTAAGAGCCGGGCGAAACGTAAACTCCACAATTCAGTCTGTTTACACGAACAAGGAGAAAACCGTATATCGAAACACATTGAAACATGCCCATACCGCATGTTGGTATATTTGATAAGCATATTAAAGATTTTATACCGATGTAAATAAAAGGATATTTGTTAGTTTCAGCTTCTAACTCCTGTAAACAAGACACCGAGTGAGTTATACTCGTATAGTCTGTGTACAGTCTTGTTCAAATAATGCATTTTAAATACAAGAAAACGTGTAACTACTGTAAAAATTTGAACGTGGGTAAGCATGAGAAAAAAAACTTTTGCAACTATTTTGGCGAGTTATTTTAAAAACATGTTTTCAATTTCAAGTCAAAGTTATTTTAAAGAATTTCCACAGATAAAAAAATAAATTTAAAATCATCATTATCACCATGATCATCGTTATCACCATAATCATCGTTATCACCATCATCATCGTTATCACCATCATCATCATAATTATCAACCTATCTTCATCCACTGCTAGACATAATTCCATTAAAGCATACTTCCCAACACACTTTAAATACAGTAATACGATATATTTAACGTAACATCACGCCTGTAATCCCCGAAGAGGTAGGCAGAGGAGTGTAATACACTCCTACGTTTCACCAGTTACGTTTAAGTCCCATTGAATAGGTGGTGAGCCTATTGAAATACACCCTGCACAATTCCAGACTCCGAATCACTACTAGTAAATCTAGTAACACCCGACCCGGGATTTGAACCCAGGACCTCCCGATCAGCAGTCGCGCTTGCAACTCAGTCAACGAGGCACGCAACAAGTAATACGATATATTCAGGTATATTATAGCTGATGATTAAAGATGTATCGGCGCGATGGAGACCGTCTCCGTCGCGACCTCGCTGCAAGCGGCGGGAACTCATGAGGAAGGACCTCGTACAAGTCCGAAACTTGTCGGGCCATTCCGAAAAACGTACGTGAGTTAAGCCGGTACATCTTGAATCATGTGTACAAATACTCACAAAACATTTAATAGTAAAATATACTATAGCTGTTCTATACAATTGGATGTATATATTATAATCTAGTATGTAAGACGACAACGTGGAAGAAAGGGCGAGTAATAACAAATGTAACGTAAAACATTTTTATTGGTGATCCTGGAACACATAACACAGTTGACAACAGCGCCGTAACGCCCACGTCCTCACTGCCAATAGATCTGTGTAATCAAATTCCTTTGCAAAATAAACGTTTCTTCCTCTTACTCCTATCGTTTCAGACTTATTAAAAGTTTATTCTCACCCTCCTTTACTTAAAAAGGAAATAACATAACGTAAGATAATATCACGCGTGTATTTCTCCGAAGGGGTAGCATTGTTTTACTTATTACATAATGGACTGAACTACTTTCCTGAATTTTAAAAAGTGTATTGTATTTTTTTATTTCTGGAAATGTATTTTTATAAATCGTCTGCTTCAGATCTCCCTTTCAATATGAATATTAATCTCAAGAACTAATTAATAAAGGAATTTTAAGCAAGAAACCCAATAGTACCTCAATTGGAGCCTATCGTTCAGGACTGTAATGGACCAACGAAGCAATCGATATAAAATAAAAACTATAATATAATAATAAATAATAATCGACCCATTAACATTCCACTGTTGGAATATGGGTCTCCTCTCATATTGAGAGGG
>DWJK01004885.1:0-11589 GCA_018248815.1 Croniades pieria auraria
GGTGCGCGCCATGGATTTGAACCCAGAACTCCCGGAGTGAGAAGTTGAATTCTTAACCACTAGGCTATCACTGCTTAGTATTATTATTTGTTAATTCCATATCATGCTGCCTTTTTAGCTAATCGTGGGAAATGTGTTCAGTACTTGAAACAAATTCATTTTAAGTATTTGTTTTATTTAAACCAAAAATATTAACAAACTTGTAGCTAATTAAATAATAACGAGGCAAATATGTTATTACTGAATTGATTGACCTTATTTCTAGTTTCATTTTAATATTTCTTATCATTCTCAATTCAAATATAATTATTTTTTCATCACTACATGTGCCTTTCATTTTTATCAAAGCCAAAAAAAATAGAACCTTTTTAACTGTTTTTATATCTGTCATAGGTGAAATAGAACATCAACATCATTTCTTATTTTGTGCTGCAGAATTAAATTTAATTCGGTTTTATCCGTGTTTCTTTACTTTACTTTTTAATAGGATAATTCCTAACAGGCGGTGGAGGAATCTTCCCTTTAGCATTCCTAAACTCCTCTTCGCGCTGTTTCCTCTTGGCGACGATTCGTTGGTGGGTTCGTTTCATCTCTAAAATTTCTTTCATCTCCTCTTTGTCCTCGTCCTGGAATACAGTATATGTATTTTTAGTACAAAATTTCTAAATGCCTCGTTGGTCGAGTGGTTGCAAGTGCGACTGCCGAACGGGAGGTCCTGGGTTCAAATCCCGGGTCGGGGTCAAATTAGTGAGTCGGAGTCTGGATCAGTGCCCGGTGTATGGCAATAGGCTCACCACCTATTCCATGGCACTTAAACGTAACTGATGAAACGTGGGAGTGTGCTACACTCCTCTGCCTACCCCTTCGGAGATTACAGGCGTAATGTTACGTTTTTTTTTCTAAGACATTCAAGATATAGATTAATGTTCTTATCATGGACTATTAGCTCCACCTTAGAAAAACAAGCCAAACTCTTCAGCCCGAAGACGTTCCGCAGGCATGTGTGAACAGCAGTGAACTAAGACAACTATTTATGTAACTTGAAGTGTTTTCTAATAATTTATCCTTACCTTCTGGTTAATTCTCAGTACCAAAGCCCTTTTGCCACTTGCCATCGGCTGGCTATAGGTGAGCAACTGCTTCAAGCGCTGCGCAGGGGGCACCCCTCGCTCCACCACCAGCACTATCCTTGCCCACTGGCGCTGCCACTCGTTACGCGTCTCCGCGATCTTCTGGTACGTGTTGCCCATCATGGCGATCAGCATGTTCACCAACAGGATCGCCACTATTATCATGTATATCACGAACAAGAGCTGCAATATAAATAAACTCATAGAAGTTATATGAATACAAAACTCAAAAACTATTATATTTGTATTTTTACTTTATATCATTCTAATTGAATACTATAATGATTGTCATCTGCGTTAAATAACGTTTAATAACTGTAAATGCAGTTTTAATTTTAAATTTGTATTTAGGAAAATATTATAAACGGTCAGACCTTTATAAAGTTTACTATCATACTATCAAAGAGATGACGTTAAATCAGTAAAATGTTAGTGAACAAAACAATTGTGTTTCTAAAGACTCTTAGCCTTTGGAAACACAGTTTTATTCAAAAACTATTTGTTATTTATTTTAATGTGTATGTTATTAATTATATAAGTAATCTCTGTACTCTTAGCTTCAGGGTAAGTAGAGCAAAAATCATCGTCGTATCTTCACTATGATGGCTTTTACCTGATACAAGTAATGTTCAGAAAAGAAATGTCATTCAAAATAAAATTACTTTCGCCTCAGTTTCGTGTCTCGTATTTTCAAAGGCTGCGTAATAATCCGAGAAGGAAGTCAATGACATAAGAAACATTGCCATAACGCTTTCCATAGGCGAAGGCATAGGATTGGATCGGCATCGTCCACCCCGTCCGGCGTACTGGGGTCGTCGAACGATAGGAAAATAATGTAATACGCTGAAAGGAAACCAATATTCAGACTGGAAAAACTCACGATAATACTAAATAGGTAAATAGTTAAACCTAGCCTAGCCTAGTGTTAGGCTAGTAAAGAGTAATGGGCCACTGATTTAAAATTCAACCTCCACATCCAAGAGTTTGGGTTCAAATCTTGACGCGCATCTGTACAAAAGACGTATATTTTAAAATTAAATATCACCTTCCTTTCTCGTTCTAATAGGAGACCCGTGCTTAAAAGTGGGATGATAAAAGAATTGATGCTGATGAAATTGCGTTGCTTGCATATTCATTCACACAAAGTTAATTTTATCTTCAAATATAGAAAAGAAACTTGCTCAAATTTCAATGATACGTACAACAATCTTGGTGATAAAATATTACCTTGAGAGAATCCCATAACGAAAACCAAATATATGCAAACGAAACGGAGGAGATCACCCATAACCATGCGGTAGATCATAACCACAAACGGGCCCACGGTTTTGAATCCTCTACAAACATATTAAGTATATCCATTAATGTTTTTATTATTATATTTTTCGCGCCAGATCCTTTACAGAGAGCGCCGAGTGTCAAATATTTCTACTCCCATAGATCTGAGGGTTTTGTTACATTAATTACTGTAGTAAAAATATAGTTATATTGAGATTTGTATCAAAGGTACTAAACTTCTACAAGTTAATTCCACAAGCAAATACTTAAACATCATAATTCCAATAATAACAATGATTTCGTGTTTTGAATTTAGCGCCATCTAGTAAGTTACGGAAGAATTACATATCTAAACAGAATTCCATAGCAGCCGTGTATTTTATGGAACAAAAAGTAATTCATGACACTTCTGATAATTTTATCTTGACATTTATGTTATTAGTTATGGCTGCAATATGTTAGGAAGTTATGTTATGATATTAAATATCTAAAATTAAAATACGTATGGTAAATATCAAACTTGATAGTAACTTTACCTTCCAACCCCGGTAGAGTTATGATTTTTAAGGTTGAAGAAAACATTTATATTTCACTTTACAATACCTTCTTCATATATTGCGGTTATTGTAAAACACTTAAGTGAAAATATCTTTTTTTAACCTCTGTCTAGGAGTTCAAAATCAATGGTTGGCTGCAGCAAGGGCTGCAAACACAATTTTTACCATACCGACAGAAGAAAAGGAAATATGGTGCAGTGGTCAACATAATGATAACAGCGAGGTGGTCCTCCGCCTCTTCAGCGCACCACAACCGCAGTGTCGGCATCGAGATCATCAGCAAACATGAGAAAAGGAACATCACCCTGTAACAACAAGTTTGCTTCTTCTATACAAAAACAATTTATACATTAACCGGATCACCCTGTGGATAGTTTAACATGTAACGCAAAAATATAAATTTATGATACATAAGACCCATGTTCATATCCCAATGTTCAGGTATCAACGTCTAATATTCCGATATTTTAAAAAGGACACATGTTCCAATCAATTTTTAGGTACCTACTAATAAAACTTCCTAATGTCACACCGGCACACAAAAAAAATAAGTTGTCTGTACATTTGACACCACGTATGTACCGACATGTACATATTTCGGCTCGCTGAATCCGAATCTGGAGTCAGTTTGGACCGTACACCCTCAAAATTTCGAGTAAATTGCAAAAAACCGTAAAAAAGAGGATGTTTTGATTATGAAAAATATATTTTTGGAACTAGAACAAGCGTGATTTTCATGTATTTAAACCGCTGAATCCAAATCTAGATTTCATTTTGGACCGTAAGCCGTTTTAAATAAAAGTGTATTGCAAAAATCCGTTAAAATTTTCAAAAATTACAAAAAACTGCAATTACGCATATTAATTAAATAAAAATTGTAGCACGGTCCAAATAAACTACAGATTCCGATTTAGCGGATCAAAATACATGAAAATCACTCTCGCTATAATTTCAAAAAGTTTTTTTCATAACCAAAACACTCAATTTTAACTTGTTTTACGTTTTTTTGCAATTTACTCTAAATTTTGGGAGTGCACGGTCCAAATAGACTCCAGATTTGGATTTAGAGAGTCGAAATACGTGTCGGTTGATAGGTCGCTTTAAATCTACAAACCACCGTTTAGTGTGGCCGGTGTAATTAACTAACACAGAAAACTTAAATAATAATATTCTTATTCTTTGTATAGCTACGTACCGAGAGGGAACAGTGCTGAGATTTTCAACAAACATTTTCAAGCCGAGAAATCTCGCTTCATGCAGTGCACCGCCAATATACACCAATGCGCCCAACCACAGCAACAGTTCCGCTGATATTCTAACCTGTAAATAATCTTTACAGCTAATACACATTTGGCGCTTTGTTGCGCACGCTTGGTAACGCGCGATTTAAAACCTAAGTACACTTGTTTAACTAAACCTACATTATGCAAACGAGTACTTTTTAAGAAGTGAACGTTTGAATATTGTACACTTAGGCTCAATTCTCACTACAGCACAATCGAAGCCATGCGTCACTTTCAATTTAAAGCATACTCAATTCTATCTCCAATAAATAACTTGCAGATGTGTACACAGAAAGTGTAAAGACGGTCGTCGACACCAGCATTAGCGCGTCAGTCTCGAACAGAATATACAACTGTATTGTCAATTGTCTTTATACAAATTTGCACATTAGTTAATGGAAATACAACTCAATATGCTATTAAAGTAAAGTATATATCGCGACGCGTCGCTTCGACTCTTCCCTAGTGGGAATTGAGCCTTAAATATGTGTTCCTAGTTCTTAAACAGCACGGTGTCCCAGCGCATTTAAAAACGCTAAATATGTTCTAACTGTTAGTTATCAATAAACAAATCATTAACAATAATAAATATTTCACGTCACTATACCTTCGCTTGCCAAGTCTCGTAGTTCATCAATCGGCATTCTTCCGTCAGCTCCTCCCACCAGTCTTCCATGTCTATTTCCCTTGGCGATTCCGTTGCTGTAAGAAATGTGGTCACATTTTATTCATTAATTAAGTGAATTAAATCAATTTAATTATTCATTCAAGGCTTTTCTCCAAGGCAAGGACGGATTGCCTTTCCGTGTCATGTTTGGTCTATTTTAGGATGCATTTGTGCTTTTCATCAGATGGAATAAGATAAAATATCAATTGCTAAGACAATGACGGATGACATCATGAAAAATATACACAACCTAAGGTTAGTACAATCATAATATTAAAAATATTCTCTTAAGCCTTATCTAATCCTATATTTCTCTTAAGTCGGTCTTTCCTTACTGAGGATCGTGATCCCACTTGAAACCAGCCAGTAACATTCTCCAGAAGGAGCAATCTACGGCTTGATGCAAAGCTAAAGCTTACGCCTATAAAGTCTATCTAAATCTGCCATTCCCGCTCAGCCTACGTAATGTGTAGTTTATGAAGAAATATCCCAAATTTATAGCAGGAGAACCATAGCCAAGAATAGAACGATAAAAAATTTGGTGATGTTGATAATGATGATGATAAGTACTATACTTATATTTAAATACTTACGTACAAATTTCATAGTACTTACGCTTGTCCTTGTCTCTAGGATGGCTTTTGAACCGACCACATTGGACTACACTCAGTTTAGTTTGGTTTAATATTTCAACCGCTCCGGGATCTATATCATTACTCTTGTGTGACATGGAACAGTTTTCTTAAAAAACAAAAGCATGTATTATTTCAAAAAGTTAGTTAAGCACTAATTAAATTTGGAGTAATGCCATCAAAGTCGTGTGCAAGAGCATAGTGTTGACAACAGGACTACCGCGCTGTCTATTGTTGAGCAAGAATATTGTGCCTCTAACCACATTAAAGAACACTTGAATGGGTATGCTAGTTCTGTCTATATCAAACATTACGTGATGCCGAGATCCATTCAAGTCCACATTATCGTATAGTTAACAGACAACTTTAAATGACTGGCACTTACCAAAGTCAACAATTAATTCAGTATCATTAACTAGAGGCCCAGAAGTGGAATTTATAGCGGTTGTATTGACAGCATGTTCAGGTGGTCCCGGTCGGATTGTAAAACATACCAGCGATACCAGAAAATAAATGAAGAAGAAAATAAATTGCTGATAAAAACGAAATTTGACGAATGTATTCCATTTCGTCTTCAACAGATCTATCAGCATCCCCTCCAGCAACTCCAAATGCTCATCTTTCTCCTAGAAATGCCAAAGGTATTACGACACTTTTTATATTAATGGATACAATACGAAAACTATTAAGATGTTGTTGCATATAATCTACATATGCAACAAACCCACAATTTCTTCAAAAGTATTTGTCTAGTTCACACCTTATTTTTTACTAGATACTTAAAGGACAAAAATTGAACTGAAAATGTGGTCTAAATCATTCTTCTAGAACTATCATCAAAAATCCTGTTGGACTTGCACTAATAAACACGGTTAATAAATGAATATAATATGTAGATCTTACGCCAAACACTACTAAGTTTAAAGCTGAATCCTTGCTAATCAGTCCAGTTTTCGTATCGATGGTATCCACGAGTCCCAATGGGTACGCAGCGCAAGTTGTAGCTCCGATCTGCCAGTAAATCTCTCTTTCTATATTGAGGATGTGAAAGAAGATCTCGGTACGAGCCAGCTTTGCCGCTAATGTTAGTGGAGTCAGATTCTGGACATTGCGAAGATTTAAAGAAGCTCCCACTTCGTAGGCCATGTCAAAAGTGCCCTAGTAAAAAACAAAATCTGTTAAATTTCGAAAACTTTCAGTTATTAGAATACACTGAAAAAATTTGGTCTTGTTCTTCTAAATATTGAGCTTACATTCCCATAATATTAGTATTACAAATAATATTATGCATGTACAACCCTTTCATCCCTAACAGATTGAACGAGACTACCTAAGTAGTGTTTTTCAATGATAAATAACCAGTAAGTAAAATGTATATCAATTCCTGTACTGCTAACGATGCTCAAACACAAAACCACTGAAGCGTAATTGCTTTGACTGTGGTTCCCTTGAAAGACATAGGTAAACATTATAAGTCAAGTGTCACGATTTTCTTAAATATCACATTAATAAAAGCACGTAACGTGTTATAGCCGGATCTTGTTCATGTAAAATCACTCTTTCTGCTAAGTAAACAAATAGTGCTAATGTAAAAGGCGATTTTCACACAACAGTATTAAGAATTTCTTCTAAGTGCACGTAAAAAACATTCTTTAATACTGCCATTAGCAGCTCCGATGTCTGCTCTTTAGGTACATTTTGTATAAAGGTCGTCACAGACGAAGCTATAATATATGTTATGATACAAATCATGATGATATATTACGATATATTTTCTACAATATATATGTATGTGCAAATGTCTTGTGTTGTCGAAATACGTGAACAAAAATAGCAAGACATCGGGCAGATAATGATCACAAGATCTGCAAAGCTACAATCTGTAGTTCACTATAATATATATTGTAACAGAGTATAATATTTATTGTAGCTCCGTCAATGACGATTTTTAGAATACTTACTATTTTGTCATAAATAACAAGCATATGTAGCACGGTGTTGCCATTCGTGTCTTGTTTGTCGGGGTCCGCACCGCGCGCCAAGATCAGCCGGTAGCACTCCTCTTGTCCAAGACAAGCAGCAAAGCTCAAAGGGTACTCGCCCCAGTATACGTATCTGCGCACCAAATGGTTCTGAATAACCTTTGCCTACAGAATTGCCGACAACTGATTGAATAGCCAAGGAATATTTCTGGACTTTAATATAACAAATGAAGAAAAGAGATATAAGGTGATGAGTGTCACTAATTTGTAATTATACAGAAATTAGTGTTTAATACATTTCGCTGGCTGCGTCACCCTTGTAATAAACACTTTCATAAACTCGCTACCTTCATTTTCTAGACGTACATAGGTACTTGTATTTCAGGTATTTTTGAAAAATATGTGAAGAAAAAAAATATGAAAGGACACAACATCTACATTTATAACAACGTAAAAAATATTTTATTACATAATACCTAGTACCTTTAACTATCCATTTCTTTATTATTTACTTTCTAGAGATTTGAGCATACTCAATAGAATATTCCTTAACCCTTATTCAGTAAGACCAGCGTCCGGCAGAGAGATATATCGAAGTCGAATTAAAATAAAACGGTTTACATGTAAGTTAAATTATTCGCTTCATTTATAGATCATTTATATGTGTAAATATAAAAACAACATCTAGTTCTGAAAACTTTGTTGAAGATTTTAAAATTCACATTCATTATACAAAAGCCATTTCGCTGATAAGTTTAAAATAAGCGCTCTATTTGCGAACGAAATTAGCCATTAAAATGAAAAATTTCTTATTCGCCTCAACACCGCAGCCATAGAGATATTATGTATAGAGTGGGGAAGACATACGGCTGCCCGTAAGCGGTAACGTCCGATGTTTAGAAAGAGAGAAACGATCGCGATAACCGTTATTGTAATTTTATTGGCTCTAATTAATATAATTTAACAGTACATAATTTTGTATAATTTTTACTCCGATTTGATCTTATACATTGAAATTTTAGGTTAGTTTTCAGCATTTCAGTATAAGTGACTATTGCTCACTACGCACGCGCAAAAAAAAAGATAGGCAGATAGGAAGCTTCATTTGCTTTTTCTTTTTTTTCATGGACACATTTTAGGCTGGCTCCCCTAATCTACGTATAACATATCTATGAACGCAGCACAAGAAAAACCTCACAGACTTGAAAAGTTAGCTCATTACAGATTAAACATTGTTTGGAGATTTTTATTATTCAAATATCCAAACACAAATTTATATTCTTTTTTTTCATCAATCCGTTTTTCGTTTAGAAATAAGGATAAATTTGTAGAATATGTTTTTAAACAATTTATGTTTATAAAAGTAACGCTCTTTTTATTGTCGTAAATGGTAAATGAATTTCTTAAATAATTGTTGTCCGCAATCATCAAAGATGAATCTCATATGATTAATTAAATATATCAAGAGGTTAATGAGCCCTTTTTCTACGATATAACCAAGAAAAATATTTGGATCGGTCGATAGGAAATGACACCTAGTTAAATATTTCGTAAGATCCAAATATCAGTATATTTCCAACCGATAAAAAATTTTTAATATTCGGCTATTAGAAGGCCTTATCAAGCCAATACGTAAACGTATTAGCGTAAACGAAAACCAAATCCAAATATGTTTTGCTAGGGTTCCTGTCTTGCGCTCGTGCGTTCCGTTAGACAATTTCTCTTCCAGGGTACCAGTTACATTTCGAAATTTCCTCCTCCTAACGTAAAAAAAGGCTTTCCATCGTACACTGGTTAAAAAATCTGATAAGTAGTCAATTTCTCACCCATCATAATTAGTGTCGGGTTGGACATTAACCCACTCGTGTTCTTGCGAATCAGACCTTGAGGCCTTCTGATCTTCGGGGCACATAAAATTACCATAGCAACGTTCATGGTAGTCCGCACCCGCGTCCAACAGGAACTTCACCATAGTTGGGTCTTCATTCACTATGGTCATGTGAAGAACGCTTTCACCTGGAGATCCACAAAATCCATAAGGAATTTCAGATTCATATATTTCTAAAAAACGTGGACACTCACGGTGCGCCTAATCCACCAGTTCAAAGTTGCTCAGCGAGCTATGAAGCGAGTTATGCTCGCAGTCTCTCTGAAGGATAGGATCAAAAATGATACTATCCGACAGAGAACCAAAGTCACCGATATAGCTCAAAGGATTAGCTCGCTGAAGTGGCTATGGGCTGGGCATATCTGCCGAAAAACCGACAACCGGTGCAGTAGGCGAGTTCTAGAGTGGAGACTCCGGCTCGGCAAACGTAGTGTAGGATGTCCTCCGGCCCGGTGGGCTGACGATCCGCGAAAGGCTGCAGGCAGATGCTGAATGCGACAAACCGAGAACAGGGCGCGATGGCGCTCATAGGGGGAGGCCTATGTCCAGCAGCGGACTGAGATAGGCTGATGATGATGATGATGATAATTCTATTGCCTTGTAAAGTAAGACTACTTCAGTTATTTGCTTCAGTACGGATTTGGCAGTAAAGAAACTGCTAAAATGACCTTTAAGCTTCCCAAAGTTGCGAAAAAGATTTGTTCCTAGCAGAAGTACAAAGAAGAGTTACAACTATGAAGTCGAGATTACATGTTTTATAACACTTGCAATGTCTACAATACGCTACAATTCTTAAAATAATAAGCATTACAACTCGCAAAAATCAACTTGTCCTTTGTGACAAGTTGATTTCGGCGTATTGTTGTGACGTCATCATAGAGTAATACTTGCGTGCTTTGCTTGAACCGTAATGTGTTCAATATAATAATGCGGAATCTTCCTACAATGAAACTTTCTGTTCAGGATATATCTTCGAAAGTGTTACCATATCTTTTTCTATTAATGGACAACATTATAAATTTGATTGGATTTTAATTTTGAAACAATATTATAAGACTAGAACATTGAGTATTCGTTGGACCACGGACATTAGTTGCGTGGCCAAGACTGATTGTCAAAAAGTGGAAATACCGAGATATACGATTGTGTTCTATTATGATGAATAAATGCTCAGTAAGGTACTATTTGTTCTGTTTTTAAATATTGATTTTGATGTAAAAAAGCTTTCATCATTAACTCAATTATCAGTTTCCGTGGTATACTTCAAAACTAATCAGATTCAACTTTAAGATAACCGTACAACACATGAATGTTTCTTGGAAAATTTAATGTGCAAATTGAGCAATTAATCCTCATAAAATTTCCATCCACTTACGAGAAAATTACCAGTTCGTGAACAAATTCACCAACTAATCCCTTCTAATATTTTACATTATATTAAACAGGAAGAGTTTGTCGTAAATCATTACCACGGCACATTCGGCCTTGCTCAGTCATGTACTCTATTTAATAAATAGATTTCGATACAATCTTTCTGGAACAAGGACAGGGTAAAAAAGCACCATTATATTAACCATAAGCAAGAAATTATAATATTGTTTTACGGATAACTCCTGCTAACATTTTGCAAATCACAGATAGCTGTATAAAATATTACTTGGTTATGCTAAGTCGCTAAAAGTCTTTAAATTAAACTGCGATTGAAGCGGTCAGAAATTAATTGAGTGATCGTCTTTAGCAAGTTTTTGTTCTTTAGAAAACATTTTTACTGCTACTAAATTACAGTCATTAAGGCACTGTCCGTAAACTAAATAGTAGCCAATTGAAAATGTCGTTTGGTGATCAATAATCTAGTTGTATTCTAGAATATAAAAATAAAATAATCAACTATCATCATAAATCTCATTAATATTATAAATGCGAAAGTTTGTAAGTATGTATGGATGTTTGTTACTCTTTCACGTAAAAACTACTAAACGGATTTTGATGAAACTTTACAATAATATAGCTTATACGTCAGAATAACATATAGGCTACAATTTATAAAGATATTGTATGAATTGTCCAAAATATCAAGTAAATAGGAAAAATCTATCATCTGCGAGCTATTCTGGCGTGCGCTGCCAAAACCGCTAGAGTTACACATATGTAATGTATGATGGAAATGTTTAT
>DWJK01004886.1:0-11586 GCA_018248815.1 Croniades pieria auraria
TCATATTGAGAGGGTTAAGGCCGTAGTCCGCCACGCTGGCCAAGTGCGGGTTGGGGACTTCACACACCTTAGAAAAATTTTTTTTTTTTTTTTTTTTTTAATTCTAAGGAATGCAGGTTTCCTCACGATGTTTTCCTTCACCGTCAGCAAGTGATATTTAAATTTAAAACGCACTTATTATCTCATTACAGGTAGTAAATTGTTTCTTGCGAAAAGGTGCAAAACTCGGCCCAACCACTTGGGTCATGGCGTCAGGCAAACCAGAATTTATGTAAGTTTACATGTAATAAATACTTATACTAAAAAAAATTGTCAAATTTAAAAAAATTGGAGTGTATCCGATTAAATATTATTTTAGCAGACATGGTACATATCGGCAATGATAGGCTAGTAATTAAAATATTGTCCTTAATTTCTACATTATAACAGATATTTTTTCTACTAAACGATATTTTTGAAAATACAAAACAAGTCGTTGTATGCTTATAAGAATTATAATTACTTAAATTTTAACATTCCTTCATTTTAGTAACTGATCAGATTACAAAATCCTGGTAACCTAAAATCAATCGCTGATAATATTTCAGGCTGATACTCCTGAACAAGTTACTCGAAGACGGGAACATGTTATACCGTAAGAACAGGCCCTCGGAGGCCGCTCACCGGTACCAGTACGCGCTGAAAAAGATCAACCCACTCATCAGCGACGAAGGGCTCTCCACTCCCTCCACGCAACCGGTCCCACACGAACACGTATCTGCTTTCGTCCAACTGAAGACCAACCTGCTACTCAACTTGTCTAGATGCAAGAGAAAGGTTAATGTGAGTTCGAAGATTATCTTTAAACAATAACAGCTAGAGAGATGCACTTTTAGTAAGGCTCGAATACACTAGAACATATTAACCCCTTTAACCCCTTTATCTGTCCATGGCATAATATTCACGTCAAACGTAATCTTGGTATCTATTTTGTCAAAAACATTACATTATCCGCTACTAAACGTAATATAATTAATAAATACAATAATAAACACAGTTTAGTCGGTCCAAACAGAGGACAGGGCGCGATGGCGCTCACCGAGGGAGCCCTATGTCCAGCAGTGTCGGTCCTTCATAAAAGTCCCACGTGCGTGCAGGAGCCGGCGGAGGCGCTGGAGCTGGCGGCGCGCGCGTCCGTGCTGCGGCCCAACGCGTTCGAGTGCGCGTACGCGATGGCGCGCGCCGTGCTGGCCGCCAGCCGCGCCGCCGACGCGCTGCCGCACGCGCGCCGCGCGCTGCTGCTGGCGCCCGCCGCCGACCTGGCCACCGTCCGCACGCTCAAGGCGCTGCAGCAGGAGATCCTGGCGCGCATCAACAGCGGCACCACCCTCAGCCTCAACGGCGACAGCCGCTCCTTGAGGAACTTCGACACCATTAGCCTCAACATGCCGTAAGGATTCGTGTGACGGACGAGCGACATTATAATGAAATATTACTAAAACTTACATTTTTTATCAAACGATGGTACGACTAACATGGATGTAGTCTATCAAACTGGAGCTTGAACCCTCGCAGGCGAAGATGTGATTAATGGCGTCGATACGTCATTAATGTGAATTAAAAAAAGCAATAAACGAGTCCAATACAAAAAATATTTGAACAACAATAAGAACATCGAACTTACTTTGACAGTTACTGCGAAATATGTTCAGGATGTACATCTGCGAATCATATTACGAAGTTTGCGTTTATTTCGGTAAAATTAAATTTAAGTATAAATAAACAATACGATATTCGTTTATACTTCACTTTTATTGTTAAAAAATAAAAATTGAAAATGACGTGTCACTTTGAATGATTTTCCCAATACGTGCATCAACTCTGACTACAGTAAAAGCTCCTTATTCGCGGGGGATACGATCAATAAATATGCCTCGAATACGAGAACTGGGTTGCAGTTTTTTCACCCGCGAATATCAAAAACATGAATAAGGAGCTTTTACTGTAATTCCATACTATGTCAGATCAGTTAACTTTTATCACGTAGATAAATACCTTTTAAGGATTTTAAAAATTACTCAATTCAATGCAAAAATAATTTTATAATAATAATAGTAGGCATATTCTTTAAAATCTGTACTTCATACTTTATTTTTAACTTCGTATAACTGAAATTGTGTATTATATTTAAATAAAGAATATTGCACACGGTTTTTAAATATTAATACATTTCGTTTTACAGCGCGATATTATGTTTGTAGGTACTTTGGTTATTCCAGGCGTTTTTGTTTTGTTTTAATTCTTTATTTTGCTGTAAATGTAACTATATACTTATATTCTTACATTTTCTTAAATGCTAGCCTAGGATATTTACTATCGCTTATGCAGTTGGCTAATCATTTTAGTTTGATTTGCTAACGAAATATTATGTTCTATGGTTTTATATCCACGTCACGCACTCACTTTAATACGTGAGTTAACAAAACTTGTGGTTAACGAAGTGAGCAAAGATATATGAGAATAATATTGGTATACTTAATTAAATATATCAATTTTTGACTTCATATCCAGACACGACGCGTTATTTTTTTTTAAATGAAATATAATCTTAACTTCATATAGTTAGTGTATACTTTCAAATAACTTAATTGCTGATGATTTTTTCTAATCAAATATTTAAAATGTAAAAAAATGTTTTTATATTCACATATTACATATTTCATTTTTATTTGTTTTAAACCCATATTTTTATTTAAGGAACTATATAATTTATACTATTAAGTTTTTTGATCTAGCTTTAGTTCTTATCATATGTGATGTAAACACGCTATATTATGTAAATATGTATTCTTTTATATAAAATATAGATATAATAATATTTGTCACAGTTTTCATAGGTACTCCAATAGACCGTGCACTTGTTTGACTAACTTGCCATTTCTAAATTTTTGTGATGCTTTATTAGTTTATAATATAAATTGCACAGATAATATAAATGCAATAAAATTAGCTGGCTAGTGCCCAAAAACATCAGCAGTTGGGAAAGAATTTGTTTGCACTTGTTGGTATAAAATGGTTGCCTTGACAGTTAATTTTAAAAAGTAACTCACTTATTTTTCCGTTGTTATTTTTTAAATAAATTATCATTAGGTTTTTTGAGTTAAACTCGCGTGCCCATTATCTTGCTTATACCTAATTTATTAAATTTGTATCTTTTTTTAAGAAAAACTAAGTGACGTAAAAATATTTAAAAAGCATGGCGTTGTGAAAAAAATGTTTGTTTTGATTTGGAATTAGATAAAATGTATTATTCAAAATGTTTAGCGTGTTAAAGTATTTATTGTAAAATTTTAAAAAACTATACGTACGTATGTGAAATTTGGTCGAATGTACAATCCTAACAATGTCGTTTATAGAAATATTTAATATTTCAATATAAAAATAAAAAATGTAAATTACTTGTACTGAAATTGCAAAATTAAAATTTAAAAATGTGAAATTACAAATTATCCATACATTTGAAGACTGACAATGTTATTCGGTACTAGATACCAATATTGAAACGAGTATATTAAGCGATTCATAGAAATGTAAGAATTTATAGTAAGTACAATATTACTGTGAAAGTATGTATAATACATTTTCCTATTTGCTTCAAAATCATATTTATTTTATTCACCATACCATCAAAATATCTAATTTATCAATTGACGACGTCAATTTTTCAAAACCTTTTTCGAAATCCACACATACATTGATGTCAGTATTACCATACATCACTATAAACCTATTTTCCGTTAACCAGTAACTTCAAATGAGACTTCATCTGTGGTCAACTTATGGATTTGTATGATTACCAAAACATGACAGTATTTGCCACAGTTTAAAATGTGCAAGAACTATATTACTAGAAATATTAAGTAAGATACATTTTTTTACACAATTTCTTTTCAAAATGAAATAGTATTACCATTTTACTAATTCTCCGTGTGGCATAGACATTTATTAATAAGTGTCTTAAAGCGCAATATACATCATAATACCTATACCGTTGCACGAAACTCAATCAAGTTATTCCAAATTCGAATTTGAAAAAAAAGCCCTTACTCGTCTTGCCTTTTCATATCTTTTAACAACAATGTTAAAATT
This sequence comes from Croniades pieria auraria, assembly GCA_018248815.1. Taxonomy (NCBI): domain Eukaryota; kingdom Metazoa; phylum Arthropoda; class Insecta; order Lepidoptera; family Hesperiidae; genus Croniades; species Croniades pieria. The sequence continues at coordinate 4,129 of DWJK01004886.1, forward strand.
AAACACTGCTTTACCGAAATTATTTTATTTTTATTACTTTTTTGCACTTACAATAGAAAAAAAATGGTATCAAACTTAAATCATGTTAGACGTTATGGGGCCACCTCGCAAAATGTTGTCCTTGTAGGGCTTTCTTTGGTATACGGGCAGCAGAATTATGGGCTTGTCCGTCCTTTTTCTCAAATCTAAAGTCTGTACGGGTGGCGCATTGTCAGAATTAAACATACTGAAATCGAACAACGGATTCGTAATTATTCTTCTGTTCTTTGGAACCAATCCGATGTCCAAGTGCTGGTTTGTGAGTAACACGTGTCCAAAAACCTTCAACAGCTCCTCGTTTTGGGTGCCGTTTTTCGGGATGTCTTTTGTGAGATCCGAGAACATCTTGTTACATTGGGGAGTGTTTCGACGCTTGGAAGAGGGACAAGTCTGTAAAATATTAAGATTAATTCATGATAAAAAAAATAAAGGGAAATTATTTGCAAATTGACTTATATTACAAGGTACATAATAACTATAAAGAAACTCCTAACAAAATAATTATAAAGAGACGTCAATATATTTTGACATTTTTTAAAATTTCAATCTATGGTTTAACTGATTCATGTGTTCACTCAGATTCGGTTGAACTTTCTTTGACCAATTGACATTGATACCACACGCACATACTCCTACAAAAGACATAAAAACAGATTATCACACCCTGCAACCCAAAAAATAACATTAACATGAAAACCAAAGTAGGTACTAACCATTTAAAATCAATCGTAAATATTCCATGTAAGGCATAATTTAGGGCGGAATTTAAAAAAACATTATCAGAATTTCCCATAAAACTTACCAACAGCATACTGTCAATGACGTTAAGCAGTTTCTTCGGGGAACTGCAATAATCTTTATACATTGGCACACTCTGGAACACAGCTGAGTACGTGTTACTGTAAGGATACCAATCCCCATAACTGAACGTCCGGATCCTGTTCTTCATCTTGAAGTAATCCATGAAGTTGTACTTGTTAAGGACCCCCATACTCTCCATTAAACAGGTTGTGGATGGTGTAGAGTCCTTGCACTGAAATTTTTACCAACGCCAATTAAATAATAAAAAATATTTGGCTCTTGAGATATAAACGTGTTCACTATGTTTAGTTACATTTATGTAGAAAAGTTTTGACACTGTAAGTAGAGGAGCTTCGTTTTATGAACGCTGCTGAAGCCTATAACATGATCATCATGTACCCTTCTATTGTTTCCTCTCTGAATTAAACGGGTCTTGACTGTCATGCTATCCATGTGCGAACTGAACTTTATAGGCCTCAGAGAATCGAATGGAGAACTAGTGCTACACATAATATTCTATCAGAAATGTAGTCACACAAACTTTTAATATTAAGTACAGAAATATGACTGTTGCTTCTTACCACGGAAGACACGGTGCTTAAGAAGGATTTGGGTTTAAATACTGTTTCGGGCACATACTCGAGATTTATGAGAGAGTTCAGGTTACATTGAGATAGCACCTCGTAATTCACAAGATTAGGCAGTCCGCAGAAAAGTCTTCGGTTTTTCTGAAAAACGAAAGAGATGGTAATTAATTTACAACTGGCAAGATAGCTGATTGATGCTCACCATATCTGACAATGACAATAATAACTAATATTGCATAATCACGTCAGGTACCTTACGAGGTAGGCAGAGAGCATAGAGGACAACAATAATTATGTTAAAAGTATAAAATGTTGTCGTAATTGGAGTGCTCAGAACGAACCAGCGGTAAAGATAGGCGAAGAGGAAATTGGGTTTCCCATATAACAAAGACAATTTGTAGACATGAATTCAAATGAAAATAAACTGTTAGTAGGACTTACAGGTCTATATCTAGAAGAACTTATTTGGCAAATAACTTCGTTTGGAGTTGTACCAGAATGCCTGAAAGAATGCCGAAACTTATAGTAATAAAACTATTCAAATCGTTTGTAAAAATATCAACAAAATGATAATAAGCTTCTCCTACCGGCAAACATCCGGAGATTTCGAATTTGGACAATTCTGGAAAACAATCAAATTAAAATTTATCATAATAATCAGATTAATTGAGCGTTTTTAATATGCATGATGTACATGTCGTAATTCACCAACCTCAGAGAGCACATCAAAAGTACAAGCCAAGATTTTGTTGATCTGACAGTCGTAATCATAGGTGCTTATGGGTTTGCTGAGACACTTAGTGACCACCCTGCCCTTGGCCTTGACCCAAGCCGGATGCAGATCAGTGAAGTTATTTAGAAGTTTGGAAAAGGCATCGATATCAACAAATCCCGAATCAGAAACGATGTTTAGGGCACGAAAGACGCAGTTGTTATGTTCGCACTGCAAACAAATTACATAAGATACGTAAAAGCAAATAAAACAAAACAGCTAAAGAAAAATTCCATTTTCTTTTGTTTTGGTCAGACCTTTGTAAATTAGAAATACTTTATTATCTTATAAGATTCGATCAGAAAATTGGAAATATTTTACGAAACCGAACGTACTGAATATGGAACCATCTTGACATCTTTTGCTTTTAAACTTCTGGAAACTTCGGTGGTAGTCATAGACAGGATAGGACCAGTACTGTTATCAATACTCAGCCGGGTTTCTGAATTCCAAGTCAGTTTAAATCCACAATCCGACCTCGAGCTTGGTGAGATGAATTCATGCATATCACAACAATCTAACGGATCATATTCCTGGAATAAATACAAGACTACATTTAGATTTTCCCAAAAAATTAAATTGGTTACTTCGCCAGACATTTTGGTGAAAGTTTATCCAAATTGTCTTCCTCAAAATATCACATGCGTTACTGACATCAAGCCAACAATTTATTCGAAGTAAGATTCATTTAAATTAATTAGCCTGAAAACAAACCAAAACATGAAATTGATTCATTGATAGTAGGTAATCATTGCAGTAATTAAATTAATGGAGTACGAATTTACTTGTATTGCGAAGATTTACAGTTATAGTACTTAAAATGATGGTAAAGGGTTTTATCTACAATATACTCACGCTATATTCTTCGATTTTCGCTGTGGTAGGAACAACATCCTACAAAACAGATTCTGATTAATGAAGAGAACACGGACATGTGATTTGATTGTTTCCGAAAAAACTAATTTGAATACTGATAATTTTATAGCTATAATATTTTAATATGAATCAATCCTAATACACTAACAGACAACATTAGGCAAGGCAAAAAGTTTATCTAAAGATATCGTAACATCACGCCTGTATCTCCCGAAAGGGTAGACGGAGGAGTATAGTATACACTCCCACGTTTCACCAGTTACATTTACGCCCCATGGAATAGGTGGTGAGCGTATTGCCATGCACCGGGCTCAGATACAGACTCCGACTCACTACTAGAAATTTTAAATTAAAAAAGTCCAATAGTATTTGAACCCAGGACCTCATGATCGGCAGTCGCGCTCGCAACCACTCGACCAACGAGTCAAAGCTCAAAATCCCCTTTAAATTCCTATAAAACATACCAAGTATACGGTAAGTGCCTTAGAAAATGGTTAATACTTTGTTTTTCATACGCAAACGTATTAGTGGAATGTTTACTGGCAACACGGAGATACTGAATTATACATTGAACTCGATACTTATGTATATCCGATAACTTAAAGGGCAAATAACATCGGACGCACTTATACTTACATTGAATGGAACAACTTTCAGAATTTCCCCATTGACAGTCGGTTGTTTTTCTACCTAAAATTATATCAGAGTTAGTTCTTAGCGTCGACACGCTAAGAAGAAGAAGATATCAGAGTTATGTATATTTAACTTCCTATATTTATCGTTTTAGTCCATTACTAAACATACGCATTTTCTGGAGGGTTTTATTCATAATCCCCACGCTGGGCATGCGGGTTAGGGATCGCAGAAAACAAAGGAACGGGAGTTGAGCCCCGTTTTAAGATAAGAACAACGATTATGATACTTGTTGTCCGAGGATCAAAACTGAACGCCCTTCCTACTTTATAAATTTATGTTCTGGTAAATAATAATAATAATTTAAAAGTTAAACTTCTGATGATGAAGGAAGACGATCAGAATACGTGGACACCTTATCATTTTCCACGATAAATTTGAAGGCGCGAGAAAATCTGTAGAATCTCATTTACTCGTACATAGCGTCGTGAATGATGATAATGAAAGTGATGGTAGTGGTGATGACGGTGATGATAACTATGATACAAATATTGATAGATTAATCACGAATAATTATGTGGACAATTAAACTGCGTTCCTTACAATAATTATTATTTATTTATTTACATTATGTTTTATTTAAGTACTCGTTGATTCCTTCTATCATATTTTAACTTTATGTCTATGAATTAAATATGTATTTTATTTTCTAGCTTTATATGTATATAAATATATACATATATGTATATTTATGTACATATGTATGTATATAGATATGTGTGTGTGTGTGTGAATGTGTGTTGTGTATTTATTTATAAATATATCGGTACTCTGTACGCACTACGTTGGCCATACCTATTGACTTTTCCACCAGCAGGCCTACTGGAAGACATTTCAGTGTGGAATAAGTAGTGCCCTTGTACAAATGTTCTTGTGTATGTTCTTTTGTTTTTACTGTGTGTGCGTAAATAAATTTAAAATAAAAACAGAAATAACATTTTGATTGAGTTCTACTATCAGTACTGGAATACCTACCTTAAAAGTATTGGTTGGCGCGTAATTCTTGGTTCGCTGATGGTAGTAATGCATTATGGAATTAAAACCGCATTGGTTTAGCAACGTCTCGTTGAACAAAGGTGGTAAATCGCAGCATTTGACGTTGAAATACTGAAAAAAGTATATGTTAAACGAAAAGCTTACACAGGAAATAGAGGAAACAAACATATATACATTTATCTGAATACTTGATTGCAAAAGTGCTCAGTACAATTTTTTCAATTCATACTAATGTACAGGCATTATGTCCTCCATTCTATTTCCTGAATGTCCAGCGTATTGGTGTCCTCGTCGAATGTATTCTTGTAAAACGTGGATTAATGTTCCGTTTAACACATACTCAGACCGTTCTGACATACAGTTCTAGGAGGCAAAATGAAGAGCTCGCAATCAAAGCTTGCACTGTCGACTTCTCGGTTGGTGTAAATGTCCACAAGTGGAAAGTACTAGTGACTATAAACAAGACATTTTTGCAAGACTACGCTTACATCTGTACTAATTGTTAAATTAAGATTATTAAATTGTTAAATTAAGAGTTGTTAAATTTACGTACGTTTTTCAAGAACCAAGCAGGGCGGCGGTCTGTAGGTAGGTTAGCCTCAATGTCGTTGTAGCGACTAAAAGAAACAAAAAGTTTCAGAGAGAGAATCAATATATTCTCTACTGTCGTACTTGTTTCGCCTCATATCTTGGTGATATTCAGCTTACCGAAAACTGCTCGAGGACTAAATAATTAAAATCTATGTAATCAGGTCCGCAAATTCAATAAGGAGTTGATAAAATAGCCCGCAGGCCTTTAAGTAAGCCTAAGACCTATTATCTAAATATATATTAACTAGACACCTTGAAATAATTAAACGGCAAGTATGACGTAGCTAACGGTTCTGCGACAGATGTGACCAGCCGACCGCCACTTCGGCTTGCTAATCCTTTGGGCAATGTCGATAACTTTGGTTCTCTGTCGGATCGCCTCATTTCTGATGCGATCATAGCCCGCTGAGAGACCTTAAATTTCTGTGTTCTGGAGTGGAGACCGCGACTTGGCAAACGTAGCGTGGGACGCTAGGTGGAGTGAGGTATACGCAAAATGGCTGGCAGTGGTTGGATGTGAAGAGATGAAGATCGAGCTCAGTGGCGTGCTATTGGAGAGGCGTAAGTCCAGCAGTGGACGGGAGTAGGCTGATGATGTTGACATGGCGACTATATTGTCATTTGAACCGAGATACCGTTAGGTAAGATAAGATACATTTGAGTTACCATTAGAAAATTTCTAAATACCATGACTCTCTCTACCTGTATTATATTTTATTCTCTGTAGAAATATCATATCTATTTATTTGAAAACAGTTATTTATTGTATTTGTTTACTAATTTGTTTAATACCTTTGTGAAAACATATATTTCATGCCAGCCAGGCATGACACTGGTGCGCAAGCATCTTTCGTCGTCCATTTCTCAGTTGGGCAGTTCTGTAAAGAAATTTACACACATTATGTAGAAGATAAATATGGACTTAAATTAGAAAACCATTCATGGACACAATTTATAATATCTATACTCTTTATATAATACTAAAACAGCTGTTTCTAAGTTTAACTTCAAACAATAACATCAACAAGTTTAAATTTGAGTTAAGCAACTATAAGTTTAAGCAAACAAGTTTAAACAAACTTAAACAAGTTAAGCCTTTAGGTATTAAGGAAATGTATTGTGAGAAAAAATGTATTGTGTCTATAGCAGGACGCTAATGGCTTTAATCTATTTTTTGAAATGAAGCCCGTGTCCAATAATGAAAGAGAAATTGAGATATTTAAGATGACGATATTCCACAATAAAAATGCTGTTACGCATCGAGGCAAATTCATCATCGTCGTCATCGTCACATAAGCCATAGGCCTCCCCTGATCGGCGCCACACCTTCCGGTCCTGGGCCTTCCGAATCCAGTAGCTTCCCGCTGTCTTCTTCAGGTCGTCAGACCATCTGGTAGGAGGGCGACCTACGCTCCTTTTATCGAGACGTGGTCGCCACACGATGACCTTTCTTCCGCATCCGTTGTCGGTCACTCGAGGCAAATTAACAGTTAAAAATATTATTTGTTTATAAATTTGCCTATATAACGTAATGACAATTATCTGGTATCTGATCTAACTTCTCTATTTTATAGGAATGATTAGAAAAGTAATAAATATTTAAATTTACCTGTATCAACTGGTCCACAACACAATGCAACATGGCCTGGCCTGGGCACGTGCTACTGTATCTTCTGGGCCTATCTCCGTAGCACGTGTCGAGAGTTGGGCCAACCGTATCTTGCCATGGCCCATCTGGAAGCAGGCCTTGAAGAATCTTCGTGTACGCTTCTTTACGGGGTAAGGAATCTTGAAGTCCGAGATGATCGTTTAAACAAGTCCATTGGGCACACTACGAAATTATAATAGTATATTAAATAGTACGATAAGTGTCATTTGTTGTGTCTTCAATATGGTCTTAAATTGAACTCCTCCCATGAATTGTTAATTTTAGATAATTTACACTTGTTTGTTACTCCTATAACAATGGCCCCTATATTTTTTATAATAGTTGGTTAGAACGAAATATGCCTAATATACACCAGTCGTAGGGGAAGGGTGGGCAAGACGGGGTCCTTAACGTTTGGAGTGTAATAAAACGGATATTTTCATTTATTTTGTATA
>DWJK01004887.1:0-11584 GCA_018248815.1 Croniades pieria auraria
GACATGACCTTCATTGAGTGTATGTATATACCTTATAATGAATAAAACAATTTGAATTTGAATTTGAATTTGAATAAATATGTAATTTATCAGTTGTCTGGTTATCATAACACACACTCTCCTCAAACCTACTTTTAGATCAGACGGTAGTGTGTGGAGATGTCCCAAAATATTATTAGTAAATAGTTCCATACTCTTTTTGTTATCCCTTATGAACTGTGTTTAATTCATTGAATTTTAAATCTTACTTATGCGTTTATAAAATTTTTGTTTTCTATTATGGATCAATATCAGAAGCCCACCTCCGCGTTGTTCATTTAACGCTACATTTTTGTCACACTATTCAGAACTATTTAACAAATTATGAAAGTGACGTAACATCACGCCTGTGACGTGAAAAGTAAACATGCTAAAATCTGTGCAGTACAGTAAATAGGGCACGATGAGGGCCGATGTTAGATATTGGTTAAGTCGCGATGAGGTTTAAAAAATCCAGGTTGAAAAGAGTATATTTTTGACAAAAGTTCACTGTAATATTTGTCATATTGGCAAGAACTAATTCCCTTTTACTTACCTAAGCTTCAAAGTATGCATCTACTCGTACATACAAAGATCTTAAAGTGTTTATAATTTGTGTTTATACTCCTTCGCAGCCATAAGTCCATAGCTCGGCGATAGCTGCAACACTGGTACTGTTCTTAGCATAAATAATGTAATTGTCGATAATCGTTGTAAACGGGCGCATTGTAGCGACAGCAACAATCATTGTTTCTCGTTAACGACTCCCGTGCTCGCTGGCTTACGAAGTGAATGGGTATGTCGGTATTGTGTAAGGTTCGCACCGCAAGGGAACTTTTATTTCCTCCCTGATAAGTAATTTTAAACTGTTATCAGTTAACTTTTCCCATGCGATTGCTGTTATAATATTTAGTTGGGTTGCGTGATTGTTAGCAGGGAGGAGTACTTCCACAAATTTTGGTCAGTTACAATCGCGTGTAACCTGGAAATCGATCACGGCCAATATAAGGGCTAATAAATATGTAGCCCAATATTTTATGAGACAATTACTGATCTGCTATAAGACTGAACATCATCAGTCCGTAGATTAACTGTTAAAATGTAACATAGTGCCCATTTTGGGAATCAGATTGGGTCGTATATGAGTTGACCTAAGATTTTGTTATTATTATAAAGACAACATGAAATACCAGCAACACGCGATAACACTTTATATTGGTATCATTGTGTTTCGACGCAACGCAATAAATTTATTACGAAGGGAAAAATATAATAATGCAAGGACACCTTTTTTGTTTCTTACTACAATCTTTGTTTTTTCCCTCATCTTTTTTACCGTCCGTACTGCCGCGACCTTGCGTCGCACTTGACTTGAAAGGTGTTTTAATTAGTTGTCCTATATATCTTATGTTTAATTATATGTATATTGTGCTTCAAATTATTGTGCCTTTATAAGTTATGAGCAACTTTTGAAATATACGCTGTAAATAGGAAGTACGATAAATTCTGTACTTTATTTAAAAATATATGTCGATCAATTCTACACTATTATACTTCTAGCAGAGCGATATTTCGATTATATCAATAGGCTGTTTCTATTTCTACAGCACAAAACGTATGTGAAATCCTTTGGTTATTAATTTCTTGAATCAATACATATACATGTGGGTTGACTCGCTTTTTAACGTTCGTCGCTGTCTGAGACAAAGTTTATACATTCCCGGTACCATTAATCTTACATATACTTACGCGTATTATTGTGTGTATACTGTATTCAGAATGTCTCACACAGTTTCACACAGTCTTACAGAATTTATCATTCAGCACACATCCATCCGTATATCATTGAGTCAATTCGGGCAGTAACACTTGAGTATAAGGTTCAGAATTGTATAGCATTACATCAATTATTCCAAGACGTGAGCATACACTCGGCAATTGAAATTAGCATTTAATTGTATGTAAAATGCGACATTTGCGGGAGAAAGCGATAATGGATTGGTTTTTATGGAATCCACATGGGATATGTTCAAGCGTTATGTTAATCTTCGCGAGGCCTGACCGCTCTCTTTTGCGAGGATTATACGGAGTCCACATCAAAAGAATAAATGACTTTCTTTTGAAGACTTCAACGATCTTGTCTTAATGTCATGTTTCCAAATGATGTTCCTTCATTAAAAATGTTATAAATTAACCATTGAAAAATACAATTCAGTGGATCTTCCGATTTAATTGTATTTTCATTAATGGCATTTTTTTCTGGTTCATGAATAATAAAGGACATTTTGGAGAAGACACAAAAAACTCGTTCAATATTAAATTTAAATGTTCTTAATAGTCTAGTTAAGAACACTGGAACCGTCTAGTGGTATTTATTATACGAGTGTCTTGAAAAAAGTAAATGATAACTCAAACAATAATCATCATAACCATAAACCCCGTGTTATGGACGCTATGGAAATTTGTTCAAGCACAGGGACAAAATATCCGGATCTGAAACAGTTATCTTATTTATCATCTAGATATCTGAGGGTTCGGCAATCAGACCCGGGTTCTCCGTATCGGATGTTGGAGAATTGTGTCAAGTGGTTCAAAAAAGCAAGCCTAATTAATCTGAAGATGTTTAAGTAAAAGTAAAAGAGTAAAGTGAAACTGACCATATTTTTTAACTTAAATCTTGTTGTGTGAAAAAATAAAACTAGAGGGCATAGAAACAGCGAATGTGTAAAGTTTCATTAATTCATTTATTCATTAACCATATAGTAACAGCACTAATTGACTAATAGCCAGGATGAAGCATTCAAACCTAAATTCTCAGATTTCAATCTAGTGTTAGCCCACAGCTTATGATAAATGAGCGCTGTAGTCGTGAAAGTTGGCAGATGCATTGTACGCAAAAATAGCCAGTGGGCAACAGATTAATTAGAAATAGATTTGACTGGCATTCCGCTGAGGGTGTCCGATGGTACATGCGCAACAACAACGTTGATAAATCAGTTGATCGTTGTACTAATTCTCCGAAAACACTTCGATTTGGGTTTGATTGATTTTATTGTCAGTTCTACCATATTTTGAAAAGGTTTTGAATAAGTTTTACAAATTAAAAAAATCTAACAAAACATTGCACAGAATGCTATTTAGAAATTCGATGCCATATAATCATTGTGGAACCATAATTACACTATTACTAACATTTAGTAGTTTAATTTTGAAGACCGGACTTCTCGACGCTTTTGAGATCTACAATCTTTACTTGCTCAAAGAACTTGTTGTTTCGTTCCTATGAGTAAAAAAAACATAACACTACGCCTGTAAACCCCGAATTGGTAGGTAGAGGAGTGTAGTACACTCCTACGTTTCCACCAGTTACGTTTAAGTCTCATGGAATAGGTGGCGAGCCTATTGCCATACACCGGGAATAGATCCAGACTTCGAATCACTACTAGAAATTCTAAATTAGAAAAATCCATTAGTACCAGACACGGGATTTGAACCCCGGACTTCCCGATCGGCAGTCGCGCATGCAACCACTCGAACAACGAGGCAGTCAGTCCTATGAGTAAGTGTATGTATCTCTCTCTAACTTCTCGCAATTGTTTTACGTAAAATATGTGTACGAACTTGGTATAGACATGGTGCATAAGCAACTTCCGGTAGTGCAAGCGCTTGAACATAACATTCTAATCGTTGAACATGCTCTATTGAATATCCAGTAGCGGCAGTATAAATCACTTATGAAACTAGGCCGATAATAATTTTCTGTTCTTATCAATGATGAACTATCACTTTCGAAGGAAAGCGGTGTCTATTGTGAGTTACCAAGGCCCACTTCTCCGTGACTACCAATCAGCAGTTCATAGAAATCATGCACGGCGAATGTGTTGGTAAGCGAGTATGCCGTTCGGTTTGATATACGCTCGACGTGCTGGAGGGTAGTGCCCTACAAATTGTATCTTGCGTACGGCTCCACGAATTGTATTACGGCCTTAAATTGGTCTATTAGTTACTGCATAGGCACAAATGATACGGTATCTCGGCTCTTTTGTACTGTGTTCATTTTACGCATATACATTTGTATAGGTTTAGCTTGCTTTGTTTTTTATTAACTTATGGAAGTCGCATATATTTGCCCTTTTTCCATGAAGGAATGAGATAATAATTTAACAATTTACGTCCAGACTGCTAAACTATGTCCGTATAAGGTCACTAAATATTAATTTTTAAACGCAACGAAACTCGCGGTTCTTATAACAGAATCTCTATATGTTGAAACATTCCTCAGAAGTCAAGAACCTCAAAACGACGAATGCGAGATACATCGTCAATTATAAATGATGAAAACAAAAGCATTAAAGATTGTGTTCGTTGAGTATTTTAAATTAATTTCAGAGATAACACCATCTTCCAGATTCGGGTCAAGTCAAGGTGACGCCCACGGCGATTAACTTACAACAGATATATTTTTATTCGAGGTAGAACTCTGTTCTGAATTTTTCCTCACAAAAGTTTCTGAGATTCATTTTACGATGCTTCGATCTCAGATGCGTACAGTATTTATGTTTAAGTACGATTAGCATAGAATGTTTTACTTAACTGTTTTGAACAATCAATGAATTAAATATTTTAGTGAATTTCAGATACGAGTCAAATAAAATCCTCAGTTCTAATATTACACATTTGGTTATTTGAGGTATATCGAAAACAAACGTTTGAAGTATGTATATCTAGTACAGAGCAAAAATATGACTAAATACCCTGTCAAGGTATCGCCTATAATTATCTCACAATGAATAATGGCTGGAAGAGATGTCCGACTTTTCAATTATGTACCTTATAACGATCCGATCGAAGGATTATCACACGAACATTTATGTAGCCAAGCTCTCTAATAGGTCTTATGTCAAATTATCTACGTGGAATGTAAATATGTAGTATTCATAACAGTCCCGGACAGCAGTTTCCTTGACAATTTGAATTGTCTGACTTTCAGGACTGTTACCAATTCTTTCTCGTATCTGTCTTTTACAGTTGGTCAACTCTATCGGGTTTTTTTTCCTGCGCAACGAGAGATTGTTTTCTCTTCGTAACTCAAGGAGAAAATGCGATAGCGCGGTTCTAAATACATGTATCGATTATTAATCTTCAGCATCTGTGACATGTATGGCGCCGTAATATTTGCCAGTTGAAGTAGTGCATAATATGCTTTTTTTGCTACTTTAAATATTGGAATCGTAACTCGCTGGAGTATTTTGACGATGTTATTTGGAAAATCAACGAAGCTTATGCATGAAATCTGGCAGAGAGACGATTTAACATTTAGTACTATTCGGAAGCGGTTTCAATTCATCGTATTTGTTTGCGCCGGTCACGTTTCATGTGTGCGAAGGAATCAATGGATGTCGAAGACCCACGACATTATGAATATTATTTTGACGATAACATCTTTGGTAAATTGAACTCCGCTGAATTAAATCGATCTCAAATTATATTATACTTTTACTTAAAAATAACCAATATTTATGGAAAACCCAGATGATGCCCATACTATTTTTGGTTTCGTTACTAAACTCATTTAATATGCAAAGATACCTTACCTTACCTACGTAGGTCAAAGCCCTGAAAATTTGGAAGTACTTCATATCGCAGGAAATAATTAAAAAATGTAACGCAAAATTTAATGTTTATCGGTCAAGCAAAGAGGTCGGAGGGGATGAAACGACTGTGTCGGAATTATAATTACACGTTGGTACCAGTACAGGCCGTTCCCCGAACCAGGACAGCCGTGGCCGCTGGAAACAACGCAGATGTAATCTAACCTTATAACGTTATTATTTTTATACGCATTCCAGACACGTGCCTTTTCGATTGTTGAAAGTTGATGTTTCAACTTTTGCGCATGCAGCTGATATTATACAGACTTCCGTTGTCCGTCAAATTTTGCTCGTTGAGTTACTCATGACTGCCTCGTTGGTCGAGTTGCTGCAAGTGCGGCTACTGATGGAGAGGTCCTAGGTTTGATAACTGGGTTGAGTACTATTTGGATTTTTCTAACTATAAATTCCTAGTAGTGACTAGGAATCTGAATTTGGAATATTTTAGGGGACGAGGAGTGTATTACACTCTGGCCTATCTCTTAGAGGATTACAGGATTGATGTTACATCATTCGTAATAAAGAAAACTGATATAATACTTTGTACTAGTACGATTTATTGTGGAATATTTTATTGTAAAATAAGAGCAAATAAATCTAATATGTTGCTGGCATTGGCTGTAATTTTTGCAAATCATTTATGCCCAGTATCCCATGAATGAAAATAATTATGTTAGCGTTCTAGATATGTGGACATAATACAACACTACCGCTGTCAACTAAGACATATTAACCTCGACGTTACTTATCATTCATCGGTTGCCATCTCAATTCGTGATGACAAGCGATTGTACCTAATAAGAAATTTCAAATTTAATTGAAAGAAACCTCACTTAGTAGTAATTTCATAATAGTCACCAACAGTTGAGTAAACCGCCAAAATATTTCAAGATATCTTGCACTCATAGATACTATGAAGACGTTAAGCATTCATTATTTATGTTGTAATCTGTCGCCGCCCGCGCATCTCTGAGGTTCTGGACCGTCGCCGAGGGAATATGAACGAAAAGAATAATTTGCTTTTCGACCACGTAGTTGGAAGGCGCAGGTTACGTAAGCTGTCGGCATTGTTACCGCCAACTCGTCGGTTACATTGTGGGAATTTTCAACAATGGTGCAGTGTAAGTGTGCTTTCAACCCGTCCGTTTTGAACTTAGCTATTGCAGAAAAATAGATTGCAAAACATCATGTTTCGGAAATCAATACATCATCACGATCACCAGAAAAAAGTAGCGGTAAAGTAATTTATGAACACATTACTTTATAAAATGAACAGCCCAATTTTCGATTATCGGGAAATTTTCAAACTTGATTAGAATTTAAATTCGTAAGAGTAATCAGTAAAAGGATTTCTCACGTAATATCTGAATTCTAATCACTATTACGTGCAACTTTATAATGATATACCATTAACGTAATTACTGAACTCTAATTCGATTTATCGACGACATCACTGCTCTGACCGCGAGCCTTGGATAATTCATAAAAATTAACGTTACTTAAATCAATGTGGATTTTGTTATTATAAGCTCGATTTATATTATATCCACGTTGTATTCCATTCGTGAAATTATTTCGAGCGCCGCTGCCTTTACAGTAGCCTGTGGACTTACCATCTTGAAGATAAGTTTATGGGCCTACACTTCGTTTATAAGAGCGTTTAGTTTGTCACGAGTTTCGTATTTCTCATACGTGCTTTCGTATCGAAATCTTTGTGCACTGCCCCGTGATCACGTTTTCATCTGTGCATGCGAAAGAAAGTAAAAATTGCCAGGCTATTAACGAACGTAATATTATGATGACGATGGCGACACTTGGTTGTATCAAATAGTTACTTACCTAAATTCAGTAACCCTTGGTGCTAACTTTTGTTGTGGTTCATTAGCACGCGTATTATCAAACTATAGATCATGGAAATGTGAAGAATGTTCGTCTATTTTGCTATCAGTAGCTGATCGATGCACCTCCCTGAGCATTCAATGGACTAACATTTACTAAACGCATTCCAATTAAAACATAATAGCGCATTTGCATTTCACCGTACTTTCGAACTGGTGATCCATTGTGATACCGGAAAGGGCGGGTGTGTTTAAATTGATATTTGTTCCTCGTCAACTGCATAGTTAGTGACCATCGGTGGGAGGAGGTCTAATTCTACAGCCAATAAATAGTGTTCAATTGTGTAATAAGACCGACTCGGAACGGGTCGTTTGACTTCTGTTCATTTAAATTACATCTCACATGTGCATATGTAATTAAGGACATGATTGTTTTTATCAGTTAATGTAAATGAATGATTGAATATACCTAATGTAAGACTGGCCCGTGTATGATGTATGTACTTAAGTAGCGGAATGTATTATAGTTTTTCTTTGAACGTTAGTCCTATTAAAATTGAGGTAATAAATTGAAGGTGAAAGTTTTTTTAATAGAGTTAATAATATTATCGTAGTTGCTGTCACATTAAAGAGGTTTATGGATAATAATCTGCATACCTACTCGAAACAGATTGACCCTAGCGGGTCGAGTGTGACAAATTTTGTTTAAAAATGTCTGACTTCATCTTATTTCATAGTTTTTGAAACGAATCATTTTAATTTTTTAATATTACCTTCTCGGATATCTTCTTTTTGTTTAGTTTATCTATTTTTGTGGTACTCATTCGTCACAATCAATTGCGTTTTCTGTTTAATTACTTTTAATCTTAGCGTTTTCACTTCATCACTTTCTTTTTGCTGACTGCCTCGTTGGTCGAGTGGTTGCAAGCGCGACTGGCGATCGAGAGGTCCTGGGTTCAAATCCCGGGTCGGGCATTTTGGATTTTTCTTATTTAAAATTTCTACTAGTGACTCGGAGTTTGGGTCTGTGTCCGGTGTATGGCAATGGGCTCACCACCTATTCCATGGGACAAAACTTAACTGCTGAAACGTGGAGTATACTATACTCCTCTTCCTACCCTTTAGGGGATTACAGGCGTGATGTTACGTATTTGCTGTAGTATATATTTACGCAGTTTCTTCATTTTCTGTTTTTCATTGTATAGTATGTAAATTAACGGTCGATTAGTTATACGATCCATCAACAAACTTTGAGAAGTAAAGGTCATTTACGAAAAAGCTACAGAAAATAGCTATTTTTGAAAAGATCAATCAGATTAAATTTAAATATGCAGATTTCAATTTAAACAGGTTGTTGTTATTCCGTTGCTATTAGTAGACCTTGTTTAAACAAGAAAGTAAGCTCTAACTCCTTCGTCAGCTGTTGTCGACAGATCAAATTGTTATCAACAATGAGACTGTACATGGATTTATCTCCAGTGTTCCCATCCACTATCAGAGCACACCTACGCAGAAGATGCAAAGACGATAATTTTGATCAGAAAATTACTAACTTCCCTGATTAATTTAAGGAATGAATGAATTCAACCACATGTGTTCCTCGCTGCCGTAATAACCCGACACCCCTGTTTACCAGGCGGGGACTATATTTAGACTGAAACAGACGCCGTAAACACGGGTTACGGTGCACATCCTCACTTGCCTTCTACACGTGCCTATAGTGTGACGTGGCTGTCTTACGGACTTACGGATATTAACAATGTCCCGTAAAATCTGTATTGTATTACAGAATATAAATATGAAATTGAATTGATGAATGCAATTCGATAACATCAAACTGTTTGTTGCATAAGCTGACAAGCAGGGAAACAAGCCACTTGTTGGAAAGTGGTTCTTGATGGAATTCTGTCAACGCTTTTTGAAGCACCTACTCAATGTCATATCGCAAAGGAAATACCTCACAGGGAAGTCTAGATTTATATTTAAGATGTACACATGTTTATAATGAATTAATATACAAATCTATCTGATTCTTTGACATTTTGTTTTGATCCTTATCTTGAGAATTATTAAAATCAAACTGCTTGGTTAGTTCATTATTTACCCTTATTTGTCCCGTTAATTTTTAAAGAATTGGTCCCTACACGTGTCTTTTTGAGTATGTTTTATTTGGAACTTTTATAGTTACCGCATCTGTTCGTGCACTGCACCGTTTTGTAGTTAAAAGAAAGGGTCAGAGTTTTAAACCATTCAGTTAAATAACTCTATTTATGGATTTAATGATAGTTTTATTTGTATCTCCAGCAGTACAGAATTTTTTCTTATGAAACCTAAAGCTTACAGGGATTTTTTATTACGTTATTACATTACACAGAAGCTTAAGACATGCTCATCGCATAGTTAGTTTTACATTTGTTGTTATATTTCAAGGTGAAGTCCACAACCACTAGTATGCGTAGTTCACAGACACATCACACTTAGGCATTTCTGTAACGTCAACAGATATATTTTTCCATAATGCATCACTATGACATCAGGTCTGAGTAATTCATAAGAAAATATGTCAAGGAAATGCCGACATCCTTGCGTAAATGAATTGCTTGTTGCAAAACTTTCTATTGATTCAGTTAAAAATGTCTCTCAGTCATTCTTACTAACTACGCCATATACCTGGATACAGCCATTTGGAAAACAATGTTCAGGAAAATGACGTATATATATTTCAATCCAATATACATCATAGAACGTCCAAGTTGTCACTACATTTAATATTAATATAAAATAATTAATTAAATCATTTATAAAAATAATTAATATAAAAGGCAACTTGTCTTTAGGAGTAGTTACTTCACTGCGTTACTTACTAAAACATTATTTGTACAAAGAAAACATGTCTCTGTTTATTTCTCAAGTAGGCACACATGTGGAAAGAAATACCCTCATTATTATTAATAAGCCGTAGATTGCTAGGTAATCTGTCATCTTTGTCAGCGCTATAATTGCGGCGGGTAATAATAATATTTTTCTATAATTACGTGATAATTAAGCGGGAGTCATCAGCAGTTAGGAGCTGTGACGTGGCGCTAATGAAGCTGTCTTGTGTGATTCAATGTCATTGCACAAACATATCAACTGACAAACGTAAATGTTAAGTGGTATTTATATATAAGAACATTTTGTACATTGTTGCAGTCAAATTAAACGCGACGGCCATATAATGACACGAAGATTTTAAAATGTATCTTATTTTTTTATATATGTATGAGTAATTCCTTGTTTAAGTTGTTAGAAGAAAAGAATTGCTTTTGAGAATTTAGCAATTTGTAAATTTTTCTTCTCCTTGTATTGTTATGCATTTCTCTCACGCCTCAATGCTATGCTTGCAGTAATTTGACAATATTAATAATTTCTTAGGACCAAGCACGGCTTTTTGATCCGTATTTTAATTTAGCATCTAATCTAGATCTGTGCAATTGCAACCACTATATACATCTGGCAATCTACATGTTGCGTTTCTAAACATATATAAAACTACAGCCGGAGATATTAAATACTCGTACTATTTACATAAATATTTGCTATGAGTGGAAATCGAACCCACAACCATTGGTTCAGTTGTCATGCACCAATATGCGAATTAAACATGCTGTTCGTTTCAGAAATGAAATAACTGTCAATAAAACGATTGTTATTAATATCAGGTCCTTACATATGAAAATAGCGGTTTGGTTTGGAATTCCAAATTCAAATAAATTTCAAGTTTAGGCTCGTGTATTTCTGTTTCGAATTTCGTAATTCATTTGTTTTTCCAACATTTAATTCTTCTTTGACTTCTTTCTGTTCACAAGATGGAAAACTTGAAATGTCCCGTTATTTACAAATATGAGTTCAAACGCGGCACCAACGCTGCGGAAACAGCTCGAGGGATTATTGGTGTGTATGGGGAAGCTACTGTAAAAGAAAGCACGGTTCGCTTTTGGTTCCAACGTTTTCGTTCTGAAAATTTTGACCTTCAGAACCAACCCCGTGGTCGGCCGGAGACCCTTGTTGACAATGAAGAGTTAAAGGTGATCGTGG